>JAZHYW010000072.1:0-187641 GCA_037355805.1 Ixodes ricinus
CCTATGCTACAAGCTGAAACACTAAGATTTTGGCTAGGTACAAAGATAAAGTCGTCGCGAGAGACTATACGAGGGCCTATGAAATTACGACCAGGGAGAAGAAATGTTTTAAGTGACAATTCGTTCCCCATTTATCTACGAATGGAGTTTGAAATTTTGAGAACTGCGGGCTGAGCAGAGATGGAGCATGACCAGGGTGCCCTCAATGTCCATGGACGCACCGTGGGAATAAACGGGAGTTTTTTGTGCTATATAACGTGTGAAGTTTGCGATAACCGCAGCTGAGGGTCCGCCTTGTCCATGTTTTCCCCTTCGTCCGCATCCCTCTATTTTTTCGGCGCTTTTTGTTTTGCAATGAACCTACTGGCCCGCAAATCTCTACTTTATTATGCCACAGAAGTACAGACGCTGTTTGTCCCGAGCACTTGCACTGCAGGGGCGCAACGTGCTTGGACGCTGAAAGCCCGGAGCTCGCTTTTTTTAGTTTCTGAATACGTCTCCACTTAGAAGTGAAACGGAGTATCGTGTTAGAGGATATTACATTTCAACAGAAAACTGGAACTTTTTAACATGGTTTGTGAGTGACATCATCGCACTATGTGCAGTCGGTCCGAGACATTCTTTTGCTTAGGATTGAAATCCTCGAGTTCAAATTGCTGAGAAATTTGAAATGTACGCTGCAAGAGAGGTTCGGCGCTCAGTGCAACCAATGTATTAAGAAACAAAAATTATTCTTGGTTTGGTGCAGCGTCGTGAGGGAACGAGCTGCAGCGTCTGACACTCAGAAAAACGCGCTTTCTGGCGGGAGTGATTTCGACAAACGAAGTAGTTTCAGGACTACACTGTCTGCTCTGTGCCGAAGATGCGGAGCAGAGGAACCTTTACAACACAATAGGTTTTAACCCCCCCTCCCCCTTTTTTTTTTTCATTTGACGATGCTCCTCCGGAGAATAGCTTTTTGTTTATGAGGGACTCCCTCCTTTTGTTTCAGGGTACTCGATTCAGATAATTCTATTTCTGTGGCTGGTTAGCGAGCAATACTCCATTTCTTTTTTATTTTACATCCAAAAACTGTGAAGTTTAAACAAACTGCGAGAATTTGAGCGGCTTACTGACTTTCGGCTGTCCCTCAAGAGGCCACTAGAATCTTTCTTTGAGGTATCCCAGCCATACACACTTTTAGTTCTAGTTCTCGTCAGATCAATAAGCCATATTTGGCCTTTTCAATGCTTCTCTTATCATGGACAACTCCTCTTCAGGCAGTTTAGCAACAACGAAAGCATGTTTGAGCGCCCGCTAAATGATGTGTACGTAGCAAAATGGTTCATGCAACAGTTTTTGCACTTTCAGTAAATACTACTACGAGGTAATTCATGACGTTAATGGTTTGCAAAAAACACCCATTAGTTTTCCTATCTGCTGAATGGCAGACGCAGAAAAAATAAAATGAAAGAAACAGCTCCCCCGCCTCAACTTGCTATTAGAACATGGCGGCAATGTGATCTCACGACCAATTGCACATACCAGTGTTCATCATAGTCATGCTCTGGGTTTGGCAAAGTATAGAGGATGGATTGAGATTTAGGCTTTGTTAGGGAGTTCGGCTATTCTCATTTTTTTGATTGGAAACACGAAGCCAATACGAGATGTTTGGCGAATTCTGATTGTCAGGAGACCCGAGCACTCGGCTCAGGCTCGATGACAGCCGAGTACTGTCACGGTGCCGTACGACCTCGCGGTGAAAAGTCGGGATGGCTAACGCCCCTGAATGAAAAAGGCAGCGACCTAATCTCCTCCTCCTTTGACGAGCACTGCCCGCATCTTATCCAAGTTTTCTTTTTACGCCGCGTGTAGAATGCGACTCGTAGGCAGCGCACTCGGTTACCGGACCAAGATAGCATACGGCCTTACTTGAGTCAGAGCGCAGTCAAAGGCTGAAAGACACGCCGAATACATGCCACACAGGCTAAAAGCGCACTGTTACTGCCTACAAGGCCTCGAAGGATGTGCTCAAGGAGAGATGACAGCGTGAAGTTGCGCAGTCGGTCTGTTTGATTAGCACAGAAGCTCATATAGTATGCACTGCACTCCGACGGCATGACATATTCTTCTCCCTTCTCCTCTGACGCTCACACCTTTTATCTTTATGTTTGCTTTTTTTAACACCTTTGCGTCGACAGTAGCGCCGCCTGGTTTGGCCTAAGATAGCAGGCGGCATTCTTCAAGAGGATGTAGCTTCTTTTCTGTATAAATGGGCTTCAGTTACGGCATATGTGACGTCACGGTGTCAACAGCGCTACTCACATCTGTTTCGTTGCAACTCAAGAAGGTAGGGCGAGGGAAAAGAAGGCCGGGGAGAAGAAGGAACGGAACGTTGAGAAGAGAGTGAAATTGACGTTCTGAATTTAAGTCGACTTAACGCGGTGAGTAGTGTGACTACGCCACGGGGCCAAGTGACGTGGCATTATTTGGGCAGCATGTCTTGAAACCATGACGTCACGTGACCACGTGACACAAGATTAATCGTAGTGCCAATACAAAAGCGCCACGAAAACCCACAATTTCTTATACATTGCAATTCGATTGATGACAATTTAATCACTAAATAGAAACGCCAGCGCCACTTTTTACTTCTCAAACACTTATTTTGTAATAAAAAATTACTGTGAACCGTTTTGAACCGGTTACCGTTATGTTTTTTTCCGGTTCAGTTCCGGTTTAGTTCCAAGATGGCGGCGAAGATTTCGGTTTGGTTCAGTTCCGGTTCGGCTAAAAATAACGGTTCTGTTCCGGTTTTCGGTTCGGTTCCGGCTCCGGTTCGACACTCTGCTTAAAACTGCAACCAGTATATGATAGACTGCGATTTTCTGGCAATATGTTTTTAACATTCGAGATTCATCAAGGATACTTGAGTATTGCAAGAAAACTTTTATGAACTGCTCTGTATGTTTATTTTATATGTCAACTCTCGTTTAGTTATTATCTTTATATAGGTTCCATCCGTTCGATCGCACAATCGTTTGGTGGGATTTTTTATTTTTATTTGCATGCTGATTTTTGTTATCACGAAGTTCTGCTTATAAAATGTAATTGATGTTAATGAAATGATAGAAGCTGTGTTTTCTATCTAATTAAGAACTGCAGTTTTATTACAACATTTAGAACTTAAAAAGACGCAAATTGGGTGCTCGAAATTATCATATTGTGACATTATTTCAATAAAACATACTATTTTGTTTACGTTTGATTTGGTACCTAAAATAACCATGCATAGCATTTCATACTGTCCTTCATCAATCAGCACCTTCTTACTGTGCCTTGTGCTTCCACGTGCAGTTAAGCTGCTAGATAGGGAATCAAACATGCCATGCTGTTGATGCCATCAAAAGGTTGCACAGAAGCAGGAATTCAAAGTAGACATAAACACATAAATGTTAACATGATATTCTAACTGGTATGAATGAAACTGAAATATGTGGTTATGCTCCAAAAGTACTTTTTACTGCTAAAATGTAGAATTTTGGCTGCTCCAAAATGATTCAAACCAATCACATCACTGAACCAGTGCAGCCACCACGTTAGGACTGGCGCTGTGGTCGGCTTCGGAGCGGAAGCGCAGGGTGTCGTCTGCATCTGTTGGCTCTTTTTTCTCCACGCCACGTCGTATGCTACATTTAAGTACTCGTGTTTTGTTGAGACCATTTGCATTTTCTTAGTTTTAAAGTAAACAAACAAAATATTTTCTGTGAATCTTTCTTTATTTGAGTGTACTAAAAACGTTTCCTGCACGAAATGAGTTTCTGTCTGCATTTTTAATGGCCAACCACTTCCTATCGTCTTCATAAGCGTTCGTGTCCTTCACATTCATTTGGCAATAGTAGATACATTCCAGTTCTCTCGAGTTTCGCATTTCAACGAGAGGTTCGCGGCATCAGGATGATTTCACGTTGGGAGTTACTGGCGGCAGCGCACGGTAGCGGTCACTACGAAGACTAAGGCCCACCGAGAGCGCCTTGGCCAAAACAGCTATCAACGTCACTTTGACGTCAAGTTGAAGCGTTTATTGCGATTCTCAAGAAAGATCTGCGTGGAACCACAGTCGACTTTCATTCATTCAAACTCTCAATTCAAACATGCGGATAATTCAAACTAGTAACATGCAGGTTCCATCCTATGTCTCTCTATCGAAGGAAATTCTCGGTAATTCAAACTTTGCTTTATTCAAACAAATTTTCGGTCCCCCTAGAGTTTGAAATAATGAGATTTGACTGTACCAAGCCAATGCCAGATCTCAGCGTTTCTTTCCAGGCCTGTTAGTGGACGGCCATAAATACTAGCGGACAAAGCATGCAGTATTATGCTCAGCTGCAGGGGCATGCGAGCATTAACTCTTTAACCAAGTTATTTTTAAAAAAATGTACAAACTTTCCCAAATTTTTTTATTTGCACATATCTTTTTTATGTCGTTCTGATTTTGCAAATACATTACTTAATTGGTTTCTGATTGGTATTAACACAAAACTTTTAAAAGAAAAAGTTGATTTTTATGGATGCTTTCCCTCAGTGCATGTAAGAGTAATAGAATAACACGTGCTGAAATGTGCAGTATTTATTTGAACGTACGCACCGTAACAAAAGATCCAAGTGCCTAGACGTTTCTCCGTACTGGCACTAACAAAGTTCCGTAAGTAACGATTCCTTGCAAAATTATTAGCGCAAGGAACACCATCATCTCTTTGCGGTCCACCGGTTTCCATGAAGAACACCGTGCTGCGAAATGCGGGACCGCTTAGCGGTTTGTCTTTGTCACAATGAGGTCGACAAGGTCCCAATCAAAAAAACTTCGAACCAGCCGAGAATGTCTTTTTCGTCAGTGGGTTGCCGCAGAATCCCAGGCACTGCACAAAACGGAAACCTCGGAGGCACGGGTGGCGGGTTTTCAGTGTTTAC
This sequence comes from Ixodes ricinus, assembly GCA_037355805.1. Taxonomy (NCBI): domain Eukaryota; kingdom Metazoa; phylum Arthropoda; class Arachnida; order Ixodida; family Ixodidae; genus Ixodes; species Ixodes ricinus. The sequence continues at coordinate 4,951 of JAZHYW010000072.1, forward strand.
GCGTTGCCACACTCGAACACTACCCAGCGCGTCGTCTTCTTCGTCACTGTGGTCGTCGTCTAAGTCCGTTTCGTATTCAAAATCCATGTCCGACTCACTCTCAGAGACAAATTCGATGTCTTCATCGTTGCTACTGTTCGAACTGCCGCAAGAGAGAGCCCGTTTCCGAGGGCTGTCACCAGCATCACTCAAGCTTGCTGCCATTTCTGATCACTGTTGCAAGGCTAGATACGCGCCAAAGGCCAAAACACGCTATATTTGCGCGACCTCTCCTGCCCTCCAGTGTTGACAATTGAAACTAAAGCCGATGGACGAACCTGTCTCGTGTTTGGCAGTGAAAGCAAACCATCATTTTGGCTGGACGAGTGTGACTCGTCATCAGCGATATTGGTACAACCTTTCATGACGAGTACAGCTCGGGCCGGGTGGTTAAAGGGTTAATGTACTAAATCCCAGACATCTGCAATGTATCGGAGTCGTCAGTCTGCATCCAAGAGCTACTGAAGGCGAGGGGAAGAGCGTTATATTTTTCCTATGTCTTCTGAGAACAATATGAACACAGTATCACGTAGCATCAAAAAGATACAATTTATGTGAGCCAATCTTTCAACGCTTACCACAGGGGACCAAACCTGCACAAGCAGGCACGTAGAATGCTTTCAGAATATTATAATCGAGCGAATTCCTCCCCTCGGTTAGGATCTCGATTCCGCATCCACCACGGTACATTATTTTCATCAATGAGAGGAAATGTAACCTCTGTCTCAGCATTAATGTTAAACATCGCAGACATTTGAGCAAGAGCTCTGAGAAATGGCGCTGCGAGCAGAGACGGACAAGGAGTGTCGTCTGCTTCTGCACGGACTCTGAACTGACTCCGGAGCCGGTGCAAGGTTTTGAGGAACTGGGTCTGAACTCGTCCAGAACTGTGATGAATCAAACGTGTTAGTGCAGCGGCTGTGCAACTTCCGGTTGAATTGAATGTGCCAGTTCCTCCACTGCTGAACTAGTTCAGCCAGTTCAGGCGAATCGAACAGACCTAATGTGTGCATGTGCATCCTTTTTTAATGTCTTTGCTTTGCAACAAATTAATCTGACATCCGGTTATTATCCGGTCAGTGTTCACAATCTTGCAGCTTCTGGAATGCCGAGTATTTCAGTATCCGTATTCTAGAATACTTTCTTGCTGCACTAGTGAAGACAATTGTATCTGTTTTTGTATTTTATCCTCACAGTACATGTATTGCAGTATTTGTATTCCGGAATAGGTTTTTAAGTATATCTGCCCAGCCCTGGCTATCTCTTTCCTGGTGGGCAGCTTCTATATAGCATATAAATGGTCTTCGTCCCAAATTCAGAGGCTAGAAGAACTCGATTTCAAGTGGCAGACTACCTTAAAATACCGAGCAAACGCCCACTCAAAATTTGGAGATAATCACAAACCACTGGGGGATGGGTGCTTGTTAGGTCATCATATTAACATGTATATATGTGTACTGTGCACTTTTTTTTTTCAAATGTTACAAAATTTGGGGTTGGGCACTGGGAATGGGGGGACGCTCTGTATTTTACGGAGCTCTAAGCACGAGAACAGCGAGCACTATCATCATTCTTGACCACAAGTACACATGGTTTGAACTTTCAATGTTATTTTACACTAATAGGTATAGGGATAGGTTGAGCTAGTTGGTATGTGTCTGCTATATGCATCGGCTTGTACAAAATACACAAACACACAAAGGAAGGAATGGGACAATCTGATCGCTGACTATCAACTAAGGTTTATTACTCCTTCCTCTTCATTCCTGTTTACTGTGACCACTAATAGTGTTCACTTTTTTGATGGCTACTTAAAAATGATTACCCCTCTCATTGGATTCATATGTGCAGTGTTTGACAAGTAGTGAGCCTACTTAAAAATAAGCAAGCACATTAGAAAAGAACTGTGCCAGTGGGTAGTTTTACTTTTCCCACATCATTTTAACAGCAATCCATCCAGCTTGGCATGGTGTAAAATTGTGAGCCGCCATTGCCGAGAAACATCACAGAAAACTTGGGCGGCGTCACTTTCCTCCAAGACATTCGACCCTGTCCCACTGCCTGCCCCAGTTCCATGAATGTGACTTAGAACTTTTATCCCACACACCCTACTCACTGGATATGGCACCATCAGACTTTCATCTATTCCCTGCGCTCAAACAAGATCTGTAAAGACAGCCGCTCCAGCAAGGAAGCCGTCATAGACTCTGCACGTGAGTGGTGTAAGGACCAAGAGAAATAACTTTTTTCTCTGTGGGTGGGCTCCATTAGAAGTGCGTAACACTCAAAGGAGACTTTGCAGAGAAATAATAAAGGGCCATTTGCATGCGACAGTCCCATCAAAGGTAGGCTCACTACTTCCCAAGCTTCCCTTGCAGACAGGTTGTGTACCAATCTTTAACAACTTTCTACAGTACTAGCCAACAGTTTTTCGTTACGATTCATATTTTTTGTTGGGTGTATTTGCGCGCCTTGCGTTGCACTGCCAGTGCTCCCGATGTAAACTTGCTTTTGTGCGTGCCTGCTCGCAAGTGCAATGTGCCTGAAATAAATGGATGGATTTGTAAAGTTGTGTGCAGGGAGTTTTATTGTCGGGTCTGCTGCATATATAGTCGACCATGCTGATCATCCGAGAATGTCTTGCCTCATATATTTTCCCTACTGGTTTCAGAAAAATTAGGCATTCCATAATTTGACTGCACATGGCCCAGGGGAGGTCGTGCGGCCAGTCTTCTGTAGTGGAAATTTGGGTTGATGGAACCTCGCAAGTGGTTAACATCACCAAGTTTGGAAAAGAGGACAAACTGAGTTGAGAGGGCTTATTTTTGTAGCTGCTGGAAAAGGAAACCTCAATGGCAATGTTTAAAGCTGTGCCCAACATGCAGTGCATCTTTTTGCGGCTGCATTTTGAAACCCTGTTGCTGAAGCAAAGTTCATGCTAGCTGAGTTCGGTTTCCCTTTATGTCTAGACTACCTATTCACCACTGCCTGGTGCCAGCTGGGCCAGCTTTTTGTAGTCGCAAAGAAAGATGGAGGTCAGGCAGGCAAAGCCAGCCCTCGCACTGTGTCTAGCACAGGCTCCAAGTCACTCGGGCGAAGCTATCGAAAGCTTGCGGACATGTGTGAATACGATCCTTTGCAGATATTCTGAGGTGAGCATAGCTAGGACAAATCTGACACCTGCTGTCTGCAGCATGCATGCACATAGCAGTGGGCATGTGTGCATATCACATTGCAGGGGCTAATTGGTAAGCACAGCAAGCTTGACAACCCTTGACATCAGCCAATTCATTTACACACGTGCCTAGTCGTCGCTGCAGGTGAGGACAATGACAGTAAATGGCCAGTCGGCTTGTGGAATATTTTCTCACTGCCCGTTTCCTTCGCCAAATTTGTAAAATAATCACTACACTTCGCGTCACCCCACTGTGGGTGTACGCGTGCGTGCACGCTGCCCGCGCGCACATGCTTCAGCCCCTCGAGTGCTCGCGCAAAAAAAGCACTGGTCGAAGCAGCTGCGTTTACGCTGTAGTACCTTTTCCAGTGGAGCACAAAAAAGCTGACATCTGTTATACTTTCGCCGAAGGCTTGACAATGCACTTCTCCATTTCGACTAGCTGCGGGGAGCGCGATTGATTCTTGCAGAGGCGTGACAGTGTATATGCAAAGCACAATTCACACGTGCACTCGCGGTCCAGATCACCGCTTGTGCTCCGTTGGCGTCTCACATACGTACCTGGCGCGATTCCTGTTGAGGCCAGCAACGGGCGAACGATGTTACACCCGTGAATAATGCTGCCAAGCGGCGAGTTGGGCATCGCGGTAGGGCAGACTACACAACACCGCAGCGGCGCGTCGTGCGAATGAAAAACAAGACAAAAAAACATTAGCTACACTGGACGTTTTAGCGAACGACAAACGAGCTGGGTTTATTTCCAGGCCGTAAATAACTTCGGAACGCTGGCAGCGGTCACGGGTCCTTAGGCCTAAACACACCTTTTCGTCTTGGCGTACGTGAACGTTACGGCAGAAAGTATAAGCGGCCGTAGCGTAGCTGCCCAGTCAGCATTGAGAGCTGTGCGCGTATGTTATCCACTGTCACACCAACGATATCTTCCAATATCTAGCACTGCACCACTGCACTTTTTTCGACTGGGGCGGGGAGCATTCCAAAACAGCAGGGCGTCTGCTCAACGGCGGTAGCGGGGGGAGGGGGCTGCACGCCGCTTAGAAGAGCCCGTAGCGCAGGGCGTACCACGTGACTGCGCCAGTCAATCGCGGTATTCTTCTCTCCTCCCTTTCCTCCTCTTCCTCCTTCTCTTCTCTCTCGCGGGGCTTTGCCGGGGGGGGGGGGGGGGGTGGAGGGGCTCCCTGAATACGCGCCCCGGCCAATGGTGACGACATTGCGTTACCTAGCCACGACGGGAAATAAGCGGAGATTTTTGTCTGGGAAGGACAGTCGTCTTTGATTTATTGCCCCGCCCTGCAATCAAAAGTTTCTAAGATCATAAAACTTAAAACTAGCATTTGTTATACTTTTTTTCACCGCGGAATTGGGCCAGAATTGGGCTTCCTCCAAATTTTCACCAGATTTGCTTTCACTTTTAGGTGCGCTAACTCTTGGTATATTGCGGTATGTGAAACAAAGTACAGGTAATTTTAATTGAATTCTCACAGTTGTTTACTCATATGATGTGAAGAAATCGAGGGTTTCAAAGTTTTATTGAAGGTTTGTCCCTTGTACTACTCTTTGTCAGGTTCAATTCCTGCCACCAAAAAGCGTAAGATTCTGATTAAAGCAAAACACGTTATTTGGGGGATACACTAGTTCCCTGGGATATGAAACATTTACTGTTCATCGTAGAATCACATTTGTTGACAGATAAGTTCCGTGCAGATAAGGCCATTTGTGGCATAATAATAATAATAATAATAATAACAATAATATTAATAATAGTCCACAAACATGAACCATGAACCACAAACCAAATGTTATGTTGTCAGTTTTGATTTATCGTCATAAGAAAGTTGATAAAGTTTAGTTTAAGTCACTTAACAGATACCGGGCAAGAAGGAAACTAGCTTAGGATATGCAAATTAATTTATTGAAGGGTGCTACTACGACCATACCTTTTGAAATTTTAGTTGTATTTACTTGATACAACAAGAAAGGCAAATAAAACACCAAAAGCTTGTTATTGTTACTATGTTGCTCAGAACTCCACTCTATTGGGATTGCTGGACGGGGCTCCAGCGATGATTATATTTCCGTCTAGACGGAACTCTAGTGGGCCTGCCACCGGTCGCAGTCATGAAAAGGGGTGTCGTGCACCGAACTTGATAGGTGCGAGCATGAACACGCGGTCTTTCTTTCTGCGGCTACTTTGCGCGTACCCAGTTCGTGGGCAGAACATGAGAATATCAACAATATGAGCCACTACAGGGTATGATATGGCCCACGTGTTCAAAAGAATTGACAACACACGATGTAAAAAATTAAGGTTCGATAATACCCACTAGTATAACTATGAAAGGATATTCGAAAAAATAACACGCGCCCCAGTGATACACCCGCCATCCCGCACTGCGCGGCGCCGAAATTGGCGAAGGGGGACTTCTCCGGCGATCTTCGGTTGCTAGGTGTTACGTCACGACATCGCTCCCTGTGATCAGCCAATCAAGTGCGGCCTATGTTGGAATGAGTCCTATAGCCAAACCTCTCGAAATATGCACTCCGCCGCAGCCTATCGGTGCTTGCAGAAACAAAGCCAGTGGGGGTGTATATGCAACCTTATATCCCAAGGGCAGCGCATGCACCAAGGCACGAATACTAACGCATTAAAATATTAACACGGAAATTATGAAATTGACAATTGCTTTACATGACAGCGTTTCCAGTTCTATCCTCTTTTTACACGTGTTATTCAGTATGAGCAGCAATCTGGCATAGCATGGCGTAAAATATGCCACTACTGCGCACTATGCGGTACAGTTCAGCATATGAAGCTTTCTTGCATTGCGGCTGGTATATGTCAGGATTGCGCGTTAATATTCCATGGTGAACGACACTGCTAAAACCCTGGGCACCAGAAGAGCAAGCATTGTTGTCATAAATGTGTGCCCCCGGTCATATCATTTAAAATTTAGTTATTTTATCATAGACTCTTTTAAAGACCAATGCAACCTTTTTTTTAAATTTTAGCTTGTGGTGTTCCCCCGAGGGCTAATGTAGACCTCTCGTATATAGTATGGGCATATATATCATCATTCAGCACTGTTTACGGCTACTAACCATAAGAAAACTGCTAGGAGGTCGTCCTACTTTTCCACACTAATCTCGACAACACATTAAACGCTCCGTCGTCTGTGTTGAAAATTAGAAAAAGGAGCTTACTCCTTTTTTCTAATTGTTAAAAATTATCAACAAATACACAATGTGTACTATCCTTTACGCTTTGTGCTGAGCAAACCCACAGTTATAGCTTGTTTTTGTTTTTTTTTTTGTTTGTAGGAGCCTTCTTCTCATATGATACTGAGTGTGCGTATTTGTTTATTTCTGAATGAGTTTCTCGTATTTCTTAAATTAATCTGCACTTCTGTATGCCCATCCCCAAGTGCAATGCCCCAGTATAAGTAATTGAAAGTGAAATAAATGAATACAAAGGAACTTGTGAAGTTGTGTGCACTGATTACAGCAAATAATATACCGAGTTGTTTAATTTGTTGAGAATGTTTTATATAGTGGAATATGCTGATTATCTAAGTATATGCTACTAATTTCAGGAAAATGTGAAGTTCCCATGACCCTAAGTAAGGGCCTGCAGAAGTGGTTAGAGTATTCTGTATATGGAGATGACGGAGTGGTGGCCTTGCAAGCAGCAAATACCATGGCCCCAAGGTTGCAAACAAAAAGTGTGCATTAGTGTTTATTTTTAAGATCCTGGGAAAATGACTTTTTTTGGCAAAGTGTAAAGCTTTACACAATACCACTTGTTTTCACGTGCATGTTCAGTTGCTGCAGCAATTCACCGCAGTCTGGTATCTGTTTATATTACTAATTTATTTATATAACTTTAGGACCTGCTTCTGCGTATCACTAAAGGAAGGATATAAATACAGTTTAAAAATTTTCGAAACGCATAACAAAAACTTTAAAAAACAAAAATCTTAAAGGCATACATTTCAGACAATAAAATATTGCGCTTATTAAAATTTTAAGTCTATGACAATGACTAATAAAGGCCCTGAGCATTTCTTGAAATTGAGCGGTGTTATAGTTTCTGTAACAATAGTTTTGGCGATATATCTCGTTCCGCGATTGCCAGGGACAGTGTTGAATTCGCAAAAAATAAAAAATAAATAAAAAAAAAGACGGAGCATGCATGAATTTGATTTTGCGCACATTGTCAACTTTGGCGGAAACCTGTTTCGAGGCGTTGAGAAGGGTCGCTTTAATCTGGAGGTTATGAAAATATATCCTACTAAGAAGTACTAGTTGCGAAAGCTTACGTGACAATGAAAATTGTTGTATAAAAGTGGTATATAAAGAATAGCCTGAAAAACATGCCTGACGTTGCAGAATTGATCGACTAAGAGAGCACGCAGTGGCAATAAGATCGTCGCCCGCGGGTAATCTTGCGGTACACTGCAATATATGCGATTGTGTCCCAAAAGTATTAGAAAACAATTATCTTGATTTCGAACCGACACAAAATTACAGAGGAAATTTCATAAGCGTATTTATTATTTAATAAAGAAGTGCGGTCACGATACCTGCGTCAGCGCCCCATCGATTGTCCTACACGATTCGGAAATGGCATATTTATAGTCTTTTGATAGGCCAAGCTAGTAAGAATAAATGTTGATTAGTAGGACGATGTGCGTACACGACATAGGTGTTTTGTTGATAAGGCACCTATTTTTTTCCCTGCTTGATCAATTCTGCTCAAACTTCAGTGGCAAGTGCGCTCCTGGTATGTGTGTCTCCTTTTAGTGGTCCTCGTTTTTTTAGCGCTTTTAATCGTCACAATGCATCACCAACTATCCGAAGTCAATACCCTTATTTAGATAGTTTCCTTCTGTCTGCTTGTTGGTCGGCCTTTACTGCTGTTTTAGATACTCTCTGTTTCATTAGTGAGAAATCTTTAAAATGATGACCATATCCATGATGCAAATGCAATTTTCAATCTTATCAGGGTTGTGTAGAAAAACATCCTGATTTCCGGAGAAGCAAATTTGGGGTTACGTCTTGAATACCCACGTGTGCAATTTATATAATGCTACTGTTTCGATGTGAGCTCGCTGGTTAAGTAAAGTCCTAAATACTTATATGATGTGCAGTGACCAATCCTGATGCTACTGAGGTGGTTAGGAAAACCAATGGAGAGGATGCTATGTGTAAATGCTAGTAACTTCCTTTTTTCGTGTTGAGGCTCATCTGCAGACTCTACCTTTGATCATGTTTAGGTTGTTTTGTGGTACTACATGATCATGTGGGGTTTTGATAAATCTGTTAATAATGCAGTCATCTGCAAAGATGCACAAATAATGATGATGATTTTGTTGTCATATATGTATGCTAAAATAGTAATGGGGCAAGTGTAATACAGTTCCCTGCAGGACACCTAAGGTTACAAGGGACATACACGGCAATATTTCTTCTAAAATACATATTTTTGCAGATGACTGCGTCGTCTGTAACAAAGCAACAAGTGTCCAAGATAAGAACCAACTTCAAAGTGACCTATTAAAAATTAACGATTGGCGCAGTGACTGGTTGATGTCGATCAATGCAAACTAATTCGCTTCACCTGAAAAAACTCTGTCCTGCCCTACCAATACCACCTGGACTCCGGTTTAATTGAGACTGTAACTATGTGGGTAGGGTGTCACAAAAGAACTTTACAGGGTTTTTATTTCCGCAAAAATAAACTAGGCATTGCCGAAAGCTCATTCTCCGCCCAAAGGTAGTGCTAGAGGTCACAAGCAGATGCCAAAGTTTCAGTCCGATTCGATAACTTAATCAAAAGTTATAAAGATTTTCTGAAAATGTCAATGGGAAAATGGCGGCCGACGGAGTTTCCGAATACATGGGGCTCTATGGCACCAGAAACCGAAAACTGGGGAAAAATGGGCTCCATTTTCCCATTGAAATTTTCAGAAAATCAGTTATAACTTTTGATGACGTTATCGGATTGGGCTGAAACATTGGCATATGGTTGTGACCTCTAGCGCTACTTTTGGGCGGAGAATGAGCGTTCGGTAATGCCTAGTTTATATTTGTGGAAATAAAAACCCTGTAAATTTTCTTTTGTGACACCCTGTATAAATATCCTCGTGTAAGACTAACACCAGACCTCTCCTGGAGTAATCACACTAAAGTCATCACTGCTGACTCATTCAGATCCATGGAATATATAGGTCGCCCCTACCTTTGGACACGGCGTGTTAGTGATAGAAGCGGGCGGTTTGGCGGGCGGTTGGCGATGGGTGGCGGGCATACCACCTGATATCAGCATTGGTTGAACAATTTAAAGATATGTTTATTTATTTATTTATTTTACCGTCCGGGCGTGGAGCATTACAAAGAAAGAAGTGGTTGCATGAAATATTGACAACACAGTCACAAACACACACAACAATTGAATTAGTGTCAATTAAAAAAATAGATTCCAGTGCTTCTTTTAACCGTAATGATTTTTGATAGAGACCACTCGCGCAGAAAGCTATGATTATGTTCTGTAGTTTTTCTTTTGTAGTTGCGGTGGCCAGCTCTGTTCTTATGTGCATTCAACAAGTTCTCGAGTTTCGAGACAGATAGGTCTCGTAGAATAAATGAAGAAAACTGGACAGAGCTACGGAGCTGTAAGCTCGAGTCCGTTAAGGAGTTGACGAATGTGGTTGTAACAGCCCGGTCGACCATTGGACAAGAGAAGATCACGCGAGTCCTGGCTGACCTTTCTCCGGGGCTAGAAGGTCAACGCCCTCCAAAGCCCCCTCTCGGGTGAAATATATAGGACTGAATAGGCAGTTTGATTCCTTAGCCCCATGTTCCGACGGACACAAAACACTTAGGCTTAGTATTTCGACTGAGCACTTTACACCGCAGCAGTAAACCTGATATGGTGACAGTCCTTCGATACTGAAATAAAAAAAACGCGGGGCGATGGTTTGTTTACGAGGGCGCAATTTTTGTACACAACGGATAGCCACAGCTATATGCGCAACTACTGAGCTCGTGCTGACGGCGAGCTCCCGGAGCTCTTCTGCAATATGCATTCCGCTCAATCGAAACTGCCGGTATTAGCAGATTATTAATGTGAACTTGTTTTGACCATGCGCTCTAAACGTCGCACCAAATATGGCGTCCAGTGAATACCCCCTACTAATTAGCAAAATATTTCCTAAAATTTACTCGTTAACCTTTTAAGCAGTGAAACTAAACGCATTCTTCCAATTATAGACTATCTGAGAACCCTGGAAAACGACTAAATCAACTCATTTTTAGAAAGATGTAAGACAGACAGGTAGAGTATTTTACGGCGCTAAAAAAACGCTAAATTTGGACGCGTTTGTAGATTTTGGATTCCTACAAGAGTCCAAATAATGTGCACCATGTGAGCGAATGTTCTGGTTCGGAACATTACCTAGCGTGCCTCGTGTATAGACCAACTCAACCCTGACGTCACGGCAGTTAGGTGGCGTTGTTTTCGGCACTTAGGATGCGCACCAGCTTCATCTCACGCGAATATGGTTTCAGTGTAGAAGAACAAGGAGGCACTGATTCCGGGCAGCCGCCCTTCCGGCGGCGACGCAGGATGTCCATCTTTAGTTTGTAAGCACAAGTTCGCCTCATTCTAAACTTGAATTTCAACTTCAGATCCGTATTTTATGCAGTTTTTTTTTCTTCAAGGACAATGTACTCTTTGTTCATGGATTTTCTAGGGCAAGCTACTATAGTCCTATGTTAACTATTTCATTTGATATATAACGAGTAAATATTGCCAGGTGCTTTTCATTTTGCCTCTCCGATATTATCGTAGACATTTTTACACAACGTGCTAAATATCATAATAAAAAGTGCAGTAATTTTTTATATTTTGTCTTAATTTTTTTTATAAAAAAAATGTTTTTACAAATTTTATATTTTTTAAAAAACAGACTAAAATAAAAAAGATCTTGTCCTTTAATACTATACTACGCAGTGTAGAATTCACTCCCTCTTAAAATGAACATCAAAGGAAAACATAAGAATTACATGGTAATGCCTATATTAGCTTGTATTTGAGTATTTAGTTTTAGATTTCTTCTAATCAATTAAAAACCGCTTTGCACCGATTCAAAAAACGATGCAACTTTTTTTTTGTATTTTGCGCAAATACCCTTTAGAGCGAATCCCTGATGTTAATCACCTATGATACACGGATTCGTTTTTCACCGCGCGCAATAGAAGGGAGAAAAAATGAAAGCCGTTTACAACTTCCTGTAACGCCGAACTAGAGCGCAGCTCTTGAGGAGGAGGAGGAAAGGGTACTGAGGGAGGGTAAACTCCTCCTCCCTCCTCCTCAACTCCTCATCGTACCAAATCCTCCTCCTCACTCCTCCCACCCTCCTCCTCCCTACTCCCCTTCCTCCTCCCTCCCCCTCCTCCTTCCTCCTCCTTCCTTCTCCCCTCCTCCTCCCCTCTTCCTTTTTCCTCTACTCCTCCTCCCTCCCCGTCTTCCTCCTCCACCTCCTCCTTCCTTCTCCCCTTCCTTCTCCCTCCCCCTTCCTCCTCCTCTTCCGCCTCCGCCCTCCCCCTCCTCCTTCCTTCTCCTCCCTCCCCTCCTCCTCCTCCCTCCTCCATCTCCTCCTTCCTCCTCCCCCTCCTCCTCCCCCTCCTTTCCCGCGCGGTGCATTATGGGATATTTCCCATGATGCACCGCGCGGTACGCTACGCCGACGGCGACGGCGACGCCGCTCAAGCCGGAAACGGGCGCCTAAGAGCCGCTCCAAAAGAAGAGCCAGTGTTCGCTTTTTTACTTGCAGCCAGTATAAGCAGTCAGGTGATCTGGAGCCGATTATATGCCGCCAAGGTTGATCATAGCCAACGAGGCAGAGGGGCTTAGAGCGATAAACCGGTGTTCCGGTCTGCACTCGAAAGTGACCCCCATAAGGCGGCTGCCATTATACGCAAATTTGATTACTCGTCACGTGACCAAACCAAATACGTGACGTCACAGGAAAGATGGCAGCGCCCAGGCAGCGGCTGGTCCCAGCTGGGCCGGAGCTTGGCGGATGCTTTGTTCGTTGTCGGTCGTCTCGGCGAGTTGATTTCAGACGCGGAAGCCGTCATATGAGGCTGGTCGAAAGCGACTTCAGAGTTCAGGGTGGTGTCTGACGCCGGTATAACTTGAAAATACGGAGGAACGGTGTCGCATTTCGCTGGTGACCGACGGGGATATTGCCGCGGAAGAGACAATCTGCCCTACGTTGCTCGGACCTCGGATTGATTCGGATACTGCTAGGATACAAATTTAAGGCGACGTTTTTGTGCTCTCGTCGACCATCGGAATCTTCGAAGTCTGCAGTGAAGTGTATGCAATATATTTAGATACACAGTTTAGCGACGGAAATTGCGTCAGTCGTGCTTGGCAGTGTGCAATCTTTGTGCCGCTTCGTTCAAATGACCGAAGGCTTCCTTTGGTTGTGCGGCGCACCGGAGAGCTGCCTTAAAGCTGGTGGTTCCTGTGCCGTGCTAAATGATGCTGTGGTGCTTCCCAAATTATCGTGGCGTAGACGTACACTTTCACGGAGCACAGGTGTGCCCCGGAGACGCCGTTTAAGCGAAAGACGCCGCTCAAGCCGGAAACGGGGGCCCAAGAGCTGCGCTCTAAAAAAAATAAACGCCGTTTACAATTCCCTGTAACGCCGAATTCAGAGCGCAGGTCTTCAGGAGGAGGAGGGAAGGGTACTGAGGGGGCCATGTGACCTCGGGGGGAGGGGTCACGTGACCTCGGGGGAGCGGAGGGGGTCACGTGACCTCAGAGCTTCGCCGGGTTGCATGCAACCCGGCGACTCTGGCGGGTTGCATGCAACCTGAGTTGCATGCAACGCACAGTTACGCCAACGGCGACGCCGACGCCACTCAAGCCGGAAGCGGGCGCCTATGAGCTGCGTTCTAAAACAGCGCTGCCCAGTGTTATAAGTACAAGAGCAGCAGCAATGTGCGGCAGTAATCATTTCATTGATTCGGAGGGAAATGGGCGAAGACGCGGTTGTGGTGTGCTCACAGAAGAAAAAAGCAAAACTTAGCTGCAAAGACGGTTATGTTTACGTGCTTGACAAGAAAGTAGGTTCTAGACCCTATTGGGGGTGCGCGACGTGAGGCAAATCCAACACTGGAGTGATTACCGACCTTCCCATAGAAGGTTCTCACAAGATCATCTCGAAGACAGTGACCCACGCAAGCCATGCTCCGGATATCTACAAAGTTTCAGTCCTTCGTACTCAAGAACGGATCAAAACTCTGGCGGAGGCCTCGGGCGAAGCACCCGTGAAGATTGTACAGCAGGTCGCGACAGATGTAGCACCGTCTCCAAGGCAGCACCTTCCAAGCAATGAAGCCTTGCTCCAGATTGTGAGAAGGAAGGGAAAGCGGACTGCCCACACGAGCCGTCTGTCGTGCAGGAGCTCATCATCGAGGGCGAGTTCCGAACAACTTTAGATGTTCGGGAGTCTCTGCGGTGCGACTGCACCAGCGCATATGGACCTCGACTCCTTTTTTTTTTTTTTCACGGACGGAAACTTGAGGAAACTGAACGACGCTACGATGTGGCTCATGGACGGAACATTTAAGACCGTGTTGCCGCTCTTCGAACAGTTTTACACAATTCTACGGTTATTGTCATGGCAATGTGTTCCCTTTTGTTTACCGCGTACTGACTGAGGAACCCAAGTGGCGTACGAAGCTCTTCGAAGAAGTACTGAACTTCGCCGCATATATGAAATTTGTGCTAAATCCAAAAACTGCGAGTACAGACTTCGAACTCGCAGCAATCAACACTATTTGGTCGTTGCTCCCGTCGTCGGATGTGCATGGTTGTCTGTTCCACTTGGGCCAATCAGCATGAAAGATAGTGCAGCACCTAGGACTGGCGGTGCTCTACAAATATGATGTAGCTGGCTTCGCCATCATGGTGAGGCAGCTTGAAGCCCTTTTGTTCTTGAGCACCGAAGTAAGTGCGCTATGCTTATACGTCCTTGAAAGCACTCTTCCCACAAGACGCCTCTGACCTGCTGCGATGGGGGCAGCACAACTACCTGCTTGGGAAATCACGCCGCCGTGTTGCCGGAGGAAACACCGCCATGAGCATACGAAGTCCATTGGTATTCCCGCCATCCCTCTGGAATATGCTTGCCCTCGCTCAGAACGGATTTCCAAGGGGCAACAACGCCGTTGGAGGCATGGTACCGATGATGGGAGATATTGGTTGGCGAACACCACGTATGCGTCTTCCGGCTCATCACCACAATGGAAAGGGAGCAAGCTAGAGTTGAAAGCGACATCGAGGGAGCGATCAGAGGCCAACCCCGCCGCTCACAAAGCAACAAGCATAAGTTGCGCGAAAATCATTTCGCAGCTGCTCTGCGCAACCGGGACAATGTCGACGTTCTAAGCTTTCGTCATGGTATTGCACATCAACACTCTAAGAAATAGGGGTTTAGAGGGTACTCCCCTTGTCCCATATGTAACTACCCGAAACTACATTTTGTCGTTCTGTCCTCTGACGTCGAGCTGGCGATACCAACTTTTACGAGCGGCTTGATAGTCGAGTGATGAAACCTATAAAAATAGCTAATGTACTCATTAAAGGCTATATTGAAATAATCAAGGTTTTTTGGCCCTGCTGCACAAACTCAGTAATTTTTTTGTAGTTTTTGATACGCACATTAACTCTTTAGTACGTTATAACACACAGCTATCAAGCCGCTTGTAAAAGTTGGATATCGCCAGCTGGACGTCAGTGGAAAGTACGACGAAATGTAGTTTTGGGGAGTTACATATCAGACAAGGGGAGTACCCGTGTACACCCCTATTTCTTAGAGTGAACTTATCTCTCTGAAATGCAATAAAGAAAGAATCCTTATGCTATGCGACGAGATACGCAGAAATATATTTCCTTTGTTGAAGGCTTGAACCATGCGAAGCTATATCACGGTGTTACCAGCATTTTGATGTTTCGGCATTTTATTGTTTCAATGTTCTAACTTTTCGGCTTTTTTGAATTTCCGGCTATTTGTATTTACGGCTTTTTTTAATTTTTAGGGTTTTAAATTTCGGCATTACTATAATTCGGCGTTTTCATTTTCGGCGTTTTGAATGCCACCCGCACCGAAGAGCTGCCTTCAAGCTGGTAGTTCCTGTGCCATGCTTTAGGTGATGCTGTGCTGCTCCCTAAATTTTTCTGGCGTAGACGTCAACTTTCACAGAGCACAGGGGCTGCAGTTGGTATTGAGTCCGCTGGTCTATCGCACGTTTCGTCGACGTAAACGTTTCTTTAACACTCGTTAAGCGAATCGAAGCTATATGGACATTTCATTGCGCGTGTTACCTACCTAGCTCACCCGTTCGTGCCGCTCTGCGGCGACAGTCTGCAGTGGCTCATAATCAGAAAAGTGGTCCCACATCCATTTCAGTTCAGTTAGTCCACGGCAGTCCCCCAACCCCGAAGGTGAGGATTTATTCGGACAGAATGTCACCGAAGCAATGCAGCTTGTTTAGTGGTCAGGATAGACTCTCTTTGTCAGTTTTGTTATATTGTCAAGGATGGTTGTTCCAGTCCTATCTTCTATCAGTATTTTACTCTTCTGCAAGGATCCAGGCCGTACTCGGCTGTCATCGTATGTTCCGGTGGACGTGCTGGGTACTCTTCCCGTTCCTGTGTGCTCCCTGGCGGCTCCTCAACCGAGTTGCCCAGTAACGGGACAGATGGTGGCGGACTATCCCTCGTCTTAAACCCCGGCAAACCGTGAACCAAATCCTATCCCGAGCCTGGCTGAAAAACCGCAAGTCGAGCGAGTACCACAAGAACGAACCTTACAAATTCACCCCGAAGAACATGAAATCCGAGCCAGTCGCTGCTACCAGGAAGAATCACTAGAATTCTGTCTCATGCCAGAAAAACCGAAGCTCATTAAACCCACAATGACAAACCTGTAGCAGCAAACCGCGTCCGCTCCCAACATTGTTTGCATGCTTGTTGCACCTCACACTCCGATGCCCTTTGACGCAAAGTGTATGAAGACGTTGAGGACTGGATTGAACAATATGACCGTGTCGGCCGTTACAATGGGTGGACAGACAACCAGCTCCTGCAGAACCTATACTTGTCTCGTGGAAGAAATTGCCAGGCACTGGTTTGAGAATCATGAATCCTCCTTAACGTCTTGAAAAGCTTGCAAGATTGAGCTGAAGCCCACGTTCGTCAGCCAAGGTTGGCGAGAGAGCCCCGAATTCCTGATTTTGCCCCGGACATAGCACCCCACAACGAGAGCGTCTCCACCTAAGTAAAGGATGTTCCGCGCCTGATCCAGCTCCCACGCCGACCCGCCGACCCTGATGCTACAAAAGACAAGGAGCTAAAAATTCCATGTCCCTCATGTGAGGGACAACACCTTTGGCAGTCTTGTCCACAATCACCCGACAACAATCGAAGGGTTTATATCATCGAGGCTTCCAACATTGAACGTGCCCTACATGCCCGAGCCTGTCACTATCAACAACTACCCCGGCCTCTCGACACTCGAGTCGTCCAGCTGCAACTTCGATGCCAGCCTCCCAGACATCCACAACGTTGTCCGGGAGGAGATCAGGAAGCTACTTCATGCCATCAGTTGCCCGGCTTTTTGATTGCCAAGATTTTTTTCAGAACAAGTTTGACAGGCATTTCAACCGGAGAATTCTTCGAGCGAAGCGTCATCTGACGAACCGAGGGCGACTTATGACACAAAGTCACGACGCCTGCCACCGGCTACCCGTCAGTAATCAATGCCAACTCAATGATCACCCCAACGCTGAAGCATTCCCTACATTGGGAAGAACCAGTGAAGGTCCGCGCTGAACAAAGTACATCGAGGAAAACGGAGGTGCTGCAAATGGTCAACCGGAAATCACTCTGCTACCACTGCATGAGGCCGACCATGTCTACTGAAGGTGCCCGTACCAATGAATTGGCCTTTAAGGGCTTGAGCCGGACGACCCTCCACCACGTCTCGAGGAGCGTCCGCGGGACATTAAGGATTATCTTTGGTGGCCTTGGCCCCTGGTGCCGACATATACCCCGAAGCTCCTCATTCCCATCACCTCGACAAGAGGTAAGCACGACAAAGCAGGTGATCGGCAATGCTAGGACAATTGATTTTGGTGTCGGTTGTTGACCAAGAACAATACCTAATAATTTGCTAACACCAATTATCTGTGTCGACGCAACGAAGCACACAATTACCAACTTTGAGGGAGAAAGCAGTGACTTGAAAAAAATAATGGCGGGCTGTTTTCAAAAGTTCACACCAAGCATCACCCGACTTCACTTTGCCACACGAGACTTACACAAGTTGCAGTGGTCGTGGGATGCAGAAAAAATCGCTATCACGGAATGGAAGTGAAATGGCTTGGATAGCAAACAGACATTGTTGCCAGCCATCAAGTCAACGGTACAGCAACAGGCACACTCACGTAAGCAGTACATGCCCCAGCTTGCTGCATTGACGCAGAATGCTAACAGGGACATTCGCGGATTAGAACCCAGCCCTGCAACTTCAGGGCATCAGATGTCAGTGGCGGCACATGACGTATGATTACAAGACGGTATCAGTCAGTCAAAGTTGCCACTCGACAAAACTGAGCACCGAAGTTCCAGAAGCGTCCTCCGACAACAAGGAGCACAGGTACTACGACTGAACGCCTGACACGAGACTGTTTCAGAAAGAACTCATTATGAAATTATTTGCTAAGAATCAATAATTATGAAATTAAGTGGAAATAAACATAGTTCCACCTCGCCTTTGCGCCTTCAGAGACTATACACAAAAAGTTGTGTCAACCGCACCTGCTGGACCTTTTGATGAAACTCGCATCTCTGACCCCTCAATATTAATTAATGGGACATACCAGACTAGCAGACTGATTGCATTGGGCTGCACTCGTTCCACTTCTCGCGAACATGCGGCTCATCCGAAAACCAACTCCAGTGATGTGAAAACGTTGTTTATTAATTTATTATCTCAAAGGGCCTCTGTGCGCATTGTAGAGAGGGTACTTAAAACTACACACATGATAATAACATCAAAGCACACTGACATTAATGAGCACAAAACGGGTCCAGCTACAAACAATAAATATTACACTCGTAAGAAATAATTATTGCTGCAACTTGTTGATTGCATAAACAAACACATTTCTGAGCATCTAGTTTAATAGTATATGTTGATGCATTGTTACATAGCAGGACACTTAATATACATATGACACAATAAACAATTTGCAAAACCATATCAATCAACACAACTGTTACCAATTGTTTCGGCGTAGAGCACAGGAATGGGCCCTAGTTGACGTCGAACGCTAATGTAGCATTCGAGTCCACTAGGCACTGAGCCAAGTTCACAGTGATGGCTGACATAACATTCTTGTCAAACAAATGCCCAAAGTATGAAGGCCTTGGGCAATTAAAGTAGAAGCTACTGTAATTTGTTTCATCACAATTTGGCAAACAGCGAAGGCTACAGTCTCGGTCAGTCAGTATGCACGTTGGGGAGGGGCACATGACAACATGTTATCAGAGTGCTCATCTGCACAGATTTGTCACACCCCTTTGCTCCGTCTCTCTGACTGGCTTGGGGTGGCTGTGGCGGTTGCCCTTTACCAAGTTATGGTGACACGAAGTGTAGGCAGCCCACACTTTTGAAAAAAGTATATTGAAGAGACTGAAAGGGATGGTAGTCAACATTTTTCAACAAGACTGCTCTTTGGGCAAGCGATGAACACAAATATGAGTCATCTTGTACAGGTAATTAGAACAAGTAAATAATTGACCAACTAATACAATCCACTCTTGATAAAAAAATACTAGATGCAATAAATCCTACAAAAAATGTGCAGTTAACCTTCTATCTTCGATTTTCATTACATCCAACAAATTTGCTGATAAGTGGGGTTCTATCTCTGGACCTCTAAAGATTGGGGCGGCACTTGTTTAAGGATTCTAGATGTTAGAATGATGGATTAGACAACCATCTAAGAGGAGTATGATCATGCACATTGAAGCTACTGTGGACCATTGATACCGATCAACAGGGTGAAGACCCTACTAATACTGATTTTTAAGGGACATCGGATGCAACATTTTTTACACTGATCCTTGAAAAATGTGAAGACTTGCTGTGTTCTGAGTTACAAGGGGGCAGATAAACTGTTTTATGAACATAAGTAATGAACTTTGTTTCCAAATGATTGGCTCCACCGCTTTGTAAGAGTTCTCGTGCACATCAACTAAGGAAACGCCAGCTTTCACTTCAAAAAAATTTGCGATCGAATGTATTAAAATCGTTCATTA
Source organism: Ixodes ricinus (assembly GCA_037355805.1). NCBI lineage: Eukaryota > Metazoa > Arthropoda > Arachnida > Ixodida > Ixodidae > Ixodes > Ixodes ricinus. Next base: position 24,585 of record JAZHYW010000072.1, read on the forward strand.
GCACAAAAGGTTAAAGATCTCAAGAGCTTCCTCGCTAAAAGTTGGTGTGGTTATTCGGTGACGCACGGCTGAAACAAATCCCCCTAGGCCCTACGTCCGACGCATACATTTCGTATCGATTCTCAGACATGTCAACGTTCAAACAAAGCTAAAAGAATGCGAACATTTCATGCCGAAAGCACTCAAAGTTCTATCGATCCTCGAAGACATCCGGGAATCCGAGCACCGGTACGGCGATATGGCTGACGCTGTCTCACAGGTGTTAATATCCAGATGATCCCGAGCGATCTCGCACAAAAGGGGTATAAAGTCTCATTCTTTCATATTTTATTATTACACCTGCGTCAGCGAGCACCAAGAAGCCCGAAATCGACGGAAAGCAGCGGCACATCGCGGCTACTGCGCACCGAACAAACTCGCATCCGCCAGCGTCAGGGCGCTGCCATCTTACCGGTGACGTCATACTCTTGTGAGGTCACGTGACGAGTGGTCACTTTTGCGTACAACATGGCGGCAACCTTGGGGGTACCACTTTCGAACTTCCGGTTTACCACTCTAAGCCGCTCTACCTCGTTGATCATAGCCATGCGCTGGGTTTGGCAATGCACGAGGACATGCGCAGATTTCAAGACATTGTCATGGTTCGGCTATTGTTGTCATTGTAGCGATTGAACACGGGCCAGTACCCGAATGCTTGTCGAGCTATTGGTTATCACGAGGACAAATTGAGTGCTCACGCAATGTTCGGGTCCAATCGATGAGCCGCAGTCAAATATCGTCACTAAGAGATACTGCGATCACCCAGCTACGTCATTAAGTTTTGCGAAGGAGAGATTGAAAGAAAACGCTCGCTTTTGTCCTTCAATAGACACCGCTAAAAGGTGTTTCTTGGTCAGTGGCGTTGCATGCGAGTGTGCTTGTGTCCCACTATTGCCAGTAAACTTATGCAAAGTGAAAAAATCCGAAGCGAATATTGTTGCACGGTCCCTTGAATTCATGATGGCCGCCTAGGACCGTTGCCATTTTTTTCCCAGAAGAACTGTAAAGGAATGGAATAGCCTCCAAGATAAAATTGTCTCCCTCATCAGCTTCGCCCATTGTTTTTTCGGTTCTGTAGAGTTTTTTTGTTTAACTAAGTGTCAATTTGTAAATTTTATTGCTGGTGTGCTTGCCGATTTGTTATTTTGTTGAAAATGTTCTATTATGCCAGGCTAGCGGTTGTACCGCACTGGCTAAATTGCTTATCTACAGTTGAGACACCAGACGCCCACTAAGGCAGACTAAATTCCAGCTATATAAACATACACACAACAATTCGCTTTGCATTATTTTCTTACCTGATGTCATTTGAACTTTTATTCAAATCATACGCATATATTCTATGTATACTTTATTCCTATATGGGTTTTTTTCGTGTCGTCTTCTCCCTACAATACTGCCCTCGTAACTGCGATGTTGATAACTGAATAAATAAATACATAAATCGCCAATCTTTGTAAACACTTAGACTATTTTTGCAACCTCATGTTCCGGCGGGAGGAAACTGTTTTGATTTCATGGAATAACTCACAGCAGAACCGGACTCGCTCGAAACGAATATCACATGTGAGGAGGCGGAAATTTTCTCTCCACGGACTATAGATGAGTGGAACAGCCTGCCCGAAGATGTTTTTTAAGGTGACACTGTTGAGGGTGTTGAAGCCCTCCAAAACAATCTCGTACAAAAAAATTAAAAAAAAATATTTCTTCCTGTTTTCTTTGTTTTCCTGTATTTTGAAAGCATTCGTTTGCTGAAACGACTATGAAATGTATTGATCATGAAATTGTGCGTGAAAAATGTGTTGTTTTACCAATATCCCGCTCCTGCAACGGCCTGTAGGCCAACAGTATAAATAAATAAAACAAAAAGACAATGAATGCAATAAAAAAACTCCCACGTCGCCGAGAATGAAAATGGCAAGAAAAAATTTTGAACACGACAGGAAGACGATGAAGTTGGTAGTGTGTAGACGTGTTTGCATCGCACTCCCAAGTCTTGTTGATTTTTCACGATTTTCCAGGGGGTGATCCCCCCAAAGCTGATCCACAGAGTCCGGGGACCAAAGCGAAACCGGACACGACAGGATTTTTGGCAGGTGGACAACCCTTCGAGGAACCATGGCCGAAAATCTGACCCAGGCCAGCGATGCCTCGCCGTCGACAATGCAAGGCATACCGACGGTGGCGGCGACGGACAAGTCGGCTACTAGCCAGCTCTTCACTTTCGGCAGTGCTCCTCAGGTGCCTACAACACCTACCACAAGTTCCCGGGGCACCAAAGGAACCAGCCGGGCCACCGAGAAGAGCAAGCCTGACCCGAATTCTGCCGACACCGATCGGCGCCATCTAGGCCTAACCGCCGCCACAACGGCGACTCCACTGCCCGAGGACGAGAGGATGGACGACGAGGGGCTTCAATCTACCTCGGACCTTATTAACGCAAGTGAGCATTTGTTTGGACCCACTCTCCCTTCCAAACGGGAGAAATTTGGGGGACCTTCGGAAACTGAAACCGTTGGCCACGCCGGAACGGGGGGCCTCACAAGACGGCTCCTACCCCGCCAGAGGTGGCAAGGATGAGTCACCTGCAGGCGGAATGGAGCGCGCGTGACCCGTCGAGCGATCGCGACAATGATCAAGGCACATGGTCGGCCGTTGTTTCTCGAGGAACACGGAGGAAGGCCATCGCACCAGCACCACTCGCTAAACAGGCAGGAAAAGAAAATAATAAAATAACGACTGTGATCCTAAGACCTCGGGAGCGCATTAAAGTTTCGGATATCTCACCGAGAGACCTGAAATCCGGGATTGCCAAGACAACTGGCGACTTCACATACGAGAGAGGGTATCAAATCCGGGTACAAAACATTTCTAACACCGTGGCCGTGGATATTTGGCAACCGCACCTAGTGGACCATTTCCTCGACCTAACGTCCATTAACACGCCGACCAAGGACATTCCGATCCAGGCGTTCCACGCCGTGGGCGGAGATCAAGTCCGCGGTGTCATATATGGCATCGACCCGAACGATGACCCGGAACAATTGCTCCCGAACCTTGCCAGCACCACACACTGGATCCTAGCGGCGAGGCCCATGGGTAAGAACAGTAAGACGGCCCTGGTTACCTTTGAGGGCAATAGAATTCCGCGGCGCGTCTGGTACCACAACATTGTGAGGCGGGTCTTCCCGTACCGGCCCAAAGCGGTGGTATGTACCCACTGTCATAGGATCGGCCACAAATCTGACATCTGCCCCAACGCACAAGAGCAGCGATGCCCGGATTGCGGACGCGAACATATACTTACCGACGGTGGTTGTGAAGAGACTACCCCACAATGCCGAAACTGCGGGAAAGCTCACCTGGCCACCGATTCCTCCTGTCAAAAATGGAGAGATGCAAACAAGCAACTTCGAATCAAGGCTAAGCCAAAGCGCAAGTCCACGAATACCAAGGCACCAGCAGGGCAGACGAGACAATCGCAGACCACCACGACGCCCGAGGAGAATACTGCGGAACAAAGTCGGCCCAAATCAACAACCAAGAGGAAGGCGACAAACTTGGCCCCTCCGCCACCACCTCTAACGGACGAACATTTCCCAGCGCTGCCACAGCACGTAGGAAGTGAATTAAAACCAAGCAAAGGCCAGGGGGATCATCGGGTAGACCAACTGGCCGACGAGATGAGGAAGGCCCTTAAGACACCAAGAAAGCAGACGCCGCCTCAGCATCAAGATAAGCCGGCACCAGGGCAACAACCGGGCCAAACCACACACACCGATCAACAACAGGAGCGACACCAGAGCCCAGCCAAACAGATCAAGAAGAACCAAAACAAAGCCGTAGCATTCACCTCGCAATCAAGCCAGGCAGATATCAGACCTAACTTCACCCTGGACGACATCAGGGACATCATACGACAGGAGATCAAAGAAATTCTTCGGACAGAACTCCTGAACATGATCAACCCTATTGTACACGAGGTTGTCCATGCCTTACTGCAAAGGCAGGCGACTAGCTTGGCAACAACCAACATTAATCCACCAAGCAATCCTAATCAACATGGGCACAGCTAAGCCCAAGATGGGGATCCGGGGCCCCGCTCCACGGCACCCTTGTGTTGTACAGTGGAACTGCCATGGACTCGCTGGCAAAGTGAGTGAGTTAAACAAAAGACTCCTAACTATCGAAAAACCCGCGGCACTGTTACTGCAGGAAGTGGGGGGATAGACAGGACTATCACGGGGTACAAAGCATATATGACACCGACCATTAAGCATGCTGTGCGAGGGAAAGTTAATCGTTTAGCGGGCACTTCGGTGGCCAAAGGTCAGGCGGCAGTACTCGTGGACTCTAACTTACCACAGACGGAGATAGACATGTCTCACTGGTGTAACAATTATCATGAAATAGTTGCGGTACTGATAACGATCGGTACACGAAGACTGGTGGTAGCATCCGTGTATGAGCGTCCAGGCTACCAGGTGCGAGGCAATGTAGCAGCATGGGTACCATACCTCAAACTTGCGGCGGGATCAATTCCCATCATAATCGGAGGAGATTTTAACGCTCCACACACGATGTGGGGATACGATCGAGACACTCCGAAAGGTGATGAGATAGCTGCTGCGATGAAATTGAACTGCTTTCGTCTCGCGAACGATATCAACATGCCCACGCGCATTGGCATGCATGCGCGGCAAAGAGACACTACACCGGATTTGACCTGGACTACCCGAAACGTGGACCTCCAATGGCAGCTTGGTAACGACTGTATGGGCAGCGACCACCTCCCGATAACTCTCAGGCTCACGCAATTCGTGGGAGTACGCAAGCGTGTGTACAAAAGAGTAAAATGGGATGACTTCAGGAGGGCCCTCCAGGAAAGCACACTGGAAGACGGGGGACTTACTGAGAGGTTTCAAGCAGCTCTTAGGGCTGGAACCCAGGACATTAAGGTCAAGCGAAGGGGACCCGAACCCGGATTCCCACCTTCTTAACTTATGGGCCTCCAGAGTCGATGCCTTGGAGAAGTACAAGAAAGGAGGAAAGACCCCTACGCTGCGAGCCAAGCTCAATCGGGCATCGGCAAAAGCAAAACTTTACACGAATACCCTAGCAAGGCAGGAGTGGCAGGACTATACAAGCTCCTTCGACGGCAAGACTGGCCTGGACAAGGTATGGCGAACTTTTCGAGCCATGCAGGGCAGAAAGAAGACACGGACGGCGGCGCAGAACATCGCGCTGGCGCTACAGGTGTCTGAAGATAAGGTGGCAGCCGACGCCGGAGACCTCTTCTTCCCGCCCCCAGCGAACCCAACACCCGCCGAGTGCTACGAGATTCTAGATTACGATCCTGCGGACCCAGCTAGTGCTCCTTTTACCATGGGGGAGTTGATCTCAGCACTCAGCAAATGCAAGACCCGAAGTGCTCCCGGCCCAGACGGCATTACATACTCGTTACTGAGGAACCTTCCTGACAAGCACACAGCAGAACTTCTAGACTGGATAAATCAAATCTGGAGTACGGGTCAGATCCCAGAAGACTGGAAAACATCATGGGTGATCCCCATTCCCAAGCCAGGCAAACCCATGACGACCCTCGCCAACATGCGGCCCATTTCGCTTACGTCACACGTCTGCAAACTGACGGAACGAATGGCACTGCACAGAATCCAAACCACCCTTGAGAATAACGGGACCTTTCACTACACACAGACGGGATTTCGGCGGCACCTCGGTACCCAGGACAGCCTCTTGATGCTCTACAGCGACGTGCTGGAGACACCCTCACGAGTCGATCCACGAGTCATCGTCGCTGTGGACGTAAAAAAGGCGTTCGACTCTGCGTCGCACAAATCTATCATCGAAAGCGCAGCGTCTCATGGCATCCGGGGTGCACCGCTGAACTTCATTAAATCTTTCCTCCGAGAAAGGAAATTCACCGTCAAAGTCGGGAAGACCGAAGGCCCGAAGTCGCCATGCGGCGTCGGGGTCCCACAAGGGGCAGTGCTTTCCCCAACACTGTTCAATCTCGTCATGGCTGACCTACCGCGCCACCTAGCCGAGATCGAAGGTCTCGGCTTTACCATCTATGCAGATGATATTACCATCTGGACAAAAGGTGGAGCGGTGGGAAGGCAAGAGGAGGTACTACAAAAAGCTCTTGATACCATCACCAACTACCTCGACTCCGTGGGGATGGCTGCGGCGACCGAAAAAACACAATATATCGTTGTAGGGAACTGGCGGATCCAGGCTCAGTCAGAGACCCAGAACATCCGACTGACGATGAAGGGTGAGGAAATCCAGAGGGTCAAGAACATTCGTATTCTGGGCTTGTTCATTGATGAAAACGGAAAGGCGTCGACTTGGATGAAAAGGACTGTCCAAACCTGGAAAAACACACTCCACCTCATTCGCCGGGTAGCCACCAAGAGATGGGGAGCTACGGAGGGAGTGACACGTGCCCTAACTCTGGCACTCCTTGCCTCAAAGGTGCTATACGCCTATAACTACAACCGACTTACGCAGACTCAAGAACTCCGGCTAGAGCGACTTAACCGAGAAGCAATGCGCGTGGTCAGTGGGCTTCCAAAATTCACAAAAATTGAAGACTTACATATTCACTCCAGACTTAACACCCTTAAAGAACGAGCGGAAATGCTGAAAACGGCCCAACTCGATCGTCTTAGATCCACGGAACCGGGAAGGGCTATCCTCCGCCACGTCGGCTACGACACGGACAGCCTCCCTCAGATTCCGCTTCTCAGCCTAGAAGAAACAACAATCCAGCTCACCACCCTCGCCCCGCTGCCCCGGAACATGGGCAAGGATTATGAAGCGCGGCGACAACATCGAGCTAGGGAACATGAAGTCCTGGTCAAAGACTGTTCAGTCGACACAACTAACTTGTTCGTCTACACGGACGCAGCAATTGGCAAAGACGACCAAGCGAGCATTGGAATACATATATTAAATACCATGACCTCATCAAGCCGCCGACTCAATGAAGAACGGAGTACGAAGGAAGCGGAACTACAGGCAATCCTTGAGGGTGCACGTCAGGCCGTGTGTCAACAGAATGCATACACGGATCCGTTCGATTTTATATGGGTCTTCACCGATTCCAGAGACGCCTACGCTGAGTGCCAGGACGTCAGCTCATACGATACGACGGTCCGCCAGCTGAGGACACTCGCTCAGCTCCTCGCCCTCGATGGGCGAACACTTCAGGTTGGGTGGGTGCCGGGTCATTCCGGCATCCACGGAAACGAAGAGGCCCACAACGCGGCCAAAGCAGCGCTAGAATCTGCGCCGGTGCTTCCAAATCAGGACCAACAGGGTGTCAGTCGTGAAGGAGAAAATAATGTCCTACCCTTCAACCCAGACGCATTTCTGTCCCTGAAAAGGAAGCATCGAAGGGAAACCCTCGCTGCCCAAATACCACCAGACCCTCACGGAACCCTCCCGACACGCTTCAGTCGGGCCGATAGGGTAATCCTGCGGCGTATTAGAACGCGCACCGCCATGACTCCGGCTCTTCAGTATAAGTTTGGCCTCACAAGACGACCAGGACACCCAGACGACCCGCCACCCGTTGTCACAGGAGAGTGCGACCGGTGTAAGTCCGGACAGCAAGCTACGCTGGAGCACCTTGTCTGGGGATGCACCGCGACAGAGCGTATTCGCCGAAGTGTCCTCCGCGGACTACCACATCAGCTTCGTCCTACAAACTTCCAAGAATGGACGACTCCCGAAGGCGAACGAGCAGACAGAGAGGCAGTGCTTCAGTCCCTCCTGAAATTCATTCGGGAGGCAGGCATCCGCCACCTATTTTAACATATTTTCATCCGACATCATCCCCATCGCTCATCTCCTCCCACAAATGATCTGAGATCAAGGTGGTGAGAGCATCAATAAAAGAAAACGTGAACAACAAGAACACGACAAAAGAGGAAATGGCGGCGCTGCTGAAGGGTTTGTCCCTTGACCTGCATTGTTTCCAACGATAAAATGTTTCCTGTTAAATCTAGTGGGAAAACTTTTCCGCTAATATTAGCAAAGAAATGTTTCGGCTAAATTTGGCGTGGAAATTTTGTTCGCAAAATTTAGCCGGGATAATGGAGTTTTCGTTAACGCACACGAAAAACCCACGGAACACTAGCCACAAACAACTTCGCTGTAACACATCGTGTGCACCCCCTCCCCACACACACACACTCAAATTTTGTTATTTACTGATTTAAAAGGTTATTAACCGCGAAAATAAACCATGCATCATTGAATGCTCATTTTGCGCCTAGATGTAGTGCTAGGGATCTGAACTAGCCCGAACCAGATATGAACGTTTAAGAACTTACCGTCATCTCATTCGAAAGTTACGTTACTAACGAAAAACAACGAAAAAAAGTGCGAAGGACAGGTAGAAGAAGTGGACAGTTGTCCTGTCCTTCTACCTGTCCTTCGTCAGTGTTCGCGCTGTTTGTTCGTTAGGAATGCATCACCAACTCGCCCAAGTTGAATTGAATTGAATTGAATTCTTTATTTCTTTCGGATCAACCGAAAGGGGAACAGAGACTAAATGGCAGAAAATGCCTGACGAAGGTCTCTGTCCCCTTTGCAGTTCGTACATACGGTACACAGTACATTATACTTCATGCAGCTCTATACATCAGCGATACAAATAATGTCAATGGCTTTATAACACATCATCAAGAGAGGATCGCAACTAGTGATATAGATTATGAAAGAAACTTCTTCACAAGTTCAGAGACAAAACCATCAATTTCTACATGTATAAAAATGGCTATAAAACAGTGTCACTGCCCACCAAGAGTGTCCTCAGCTCTTTCTTAAATTTAGAAAAGGAGGTATTAAAATCCACGAAGGTCCCAATTGAATTTAACAATTTGGTCACCTGATAATCTTTAGTTTGCTTTCCGTAATTTGTTCGAATCTGTGGAGGTCGTCTTAAAGAGTGCCGAAAGGTGTATCTATGCACTACATCACTTGTAGTTATATCATAAAGTTTCTCAGTTTTGATTAGTTGCATTAACTTGAAATCATAAATTTGGTTAGCCTTAAGTATACCGTGTTTTCTAAAAAGTGGCTCAGTTGGAAGGTCTTGCATATTTCCCGTATAGCTTTCAAATAACCGCAATATTTTCTTCTGTAATTTAAGAATCTTATTGTAGTTTGTGAGCGTTGTTGTACCCCATACTAAAATACAGTAGCATAACTTTGAGTAAATAAGAGAGTAATATAATTGTTTTTTTAACCATGTAGGGATCAGGTTTCTTATTTTATACAAACATCCAACTGCCTGAGAAAGCTCGGCAGTCAACTTATTTACATGTGCATTCCAGCTAAGCTCCTGGTTAAACCAAACGCCTAAAAGTTTTTGTTCGGGGACTTGCTCTCTAATTGTGTTTTCGAAATATAGAGTTATTGGAGTATTATCATGTTTGTTTATTGGAGCAAAAATTATATACTTGGTTTTCTTAGAATTTAGTTGCAGTTTATTTTTATGGAGCCACACTGCTAGTTCAGCGAGATAGCTATTTACCATTGACTCTAGGGATGCTTTGGAAGCAGAGGCGAAAAATGCGTTAGTATCATCTGCGTATATAATCAGTTCTGGAGATCTAGGAATAGCAGTAATGTCATTTATATAAAGGAGGAACAACAAGGGGCCTAGGATAGAACCTTGGGGGACACCATATTTTACTTCCAACGTGGTTGAGGCAGAGTTGCTAACTTTGACGAATTGGAGGCGATTTGTTAGATAATGTTTTACTAAAGCCAAAGCTACTCCTCGTATTCCGTTCAGTTGAAGTTTATTTAGCAAAATTTGGTGTTGAATCGTGTCGAAAGCTTTTTTAAAGTCTAAAAAGACTCCCAGTGTGTATAATTTATTTTCCATGTTGTATATTAGTTTATCTTTTGTCTCAACAAGTGCCTGCTCTGATGATTTGCCCTTTTGGAAGCCATACTGAGATTTGTTTATGACATCATGCTTTATAAGAAAGTGATATAATCGGCTTTGTATAACCCCCTCGAATATTTTCGAAAATATTGGCAAGACTGATATAGGTCTATAATTTTGTAGATATGGTTTCCCTCCTTTAAAGACAGGGGTAACTTTAGCAATTTGTAGGGGGTCTGGGAATATACCAGATTCTAGAGTACAATTTATGATATGGGATACGATGTTACTTATAATTTGAGAAACATATTTAATGGGAGCGGGTTTTATTCCATCTACGCCAGGGGCTACATTGTTTTTATCTTATTTATAAGACCTTCTACTTCTTGTGGAGTGGTTGACGATAACATTATCGAATTGGCTATAGAATGCGTGGTCATCATGCCGCCGTGTAAGGGCTCATTGTCGGATTCTAAAGGTGCACCAACATTTACGAAACATTCGTTCATCGAATTACAAAGTTCTATACCGCTAACATAATTCCCATCAATAATCACGTGATTTATATCCCCGGAATGACTATGCTTATTCGTTAAGGTGTTTACGGCTTCCCATATCTTTTTGGGGTCACGCTGAACGAGATAAAACAGATGTTTATAGTATTCTTGGTTGGCATTTTTTAAATCAGAGGTTAGTTTGTTTCTATATTTTTTGAATGCAGCAAGAACATCTTCGTCTCTACACTTAAGAAAGTCGTGGTACATTTTATTTTTTCTTTAACGCGAGTGTATAAATCAGGAGTCATTCAAGGTTTGCGAAATTTATTTCTCCGTTTATTAATTTGTCTCAACGGGAAAGCTTTGTCGTAACAATGCTGAAATTTTTTTAGGAAACTGGCGTACGCAAGATTCGGGTTCTCTTCTAAATATTCACTGTTCCAGTCCGTGACAGAAATGTAGTCGCGAAACCTTCTCAACGAACCTTCATCTATTTTCCTGTAACTGGAAGTTTCATTGTAAGTGGCACCTATCTTTCTATGAAGAATCGAGAGGCGAAAAATAGGTAAGTGGTCGCTGAGATCATGTTCGAAAACACCTGATGAGACCTTATTAGTGTTTAGATTTGTTATGCAAACATCGATAGAGCTACACCGTTCCGAAGTCACTCTGGTAGGCAGTGTCACCGTATTTATACACCCGCAAGCAGCCAAGACATTTTTTATTTCAATTGAGTCACTTTCATTTCCAAGTAGATCTATATTTACGTCACCCATAACAAAAAATTGTTTAGCAGTCGAACCGAGGAAATCAAGAAGGTCTTCAAAAATCGAGAGAAAGACAGACTTACTTCCCGCGGGGGGCCTATACACAACACCAATAAGGACGCTTCCAGCATGAACGACAAGACACTCTACATCTGTGGTGATCACAGAAAACTCATCAAGTACATACCAAGATATATCCTCACTAAGGTAAATGGCAACACCACCTCCTCCTTTATTTTTTCTTCCCAAGCTCGCACATTTATAACCGGCTAAACCAGGAGGTTCTACATCTTGAGGGACCCATGTCTCCGTACAAAGAACGACATCAAAATTTAGACATAATGAATTGAAAAACAAATTAAGGTCATCTTGTTTGTTGGCTATGCTTCTCGTATTAAAATGAATTATAGAAAAGGCATTTTTGGTATCTTGAAATGTTCGGTTAAATGATGACTCGTCATAGTACACACATTCTTCCGTAAAGGTGGAAGTCATGAGATAAGAGCAACGCTTATCGATACTTTTTGGGACAGTCCGATTACGCGACCATTTTTTGAATATCCCTTTCATTCGCGATTCTGATGACAGCCGACGTATCATCTTTCTTTGCATACACTTTCCTCCCCGCTGTCCAGACAAATTTCCATCTAGTCTCGCGCTTGCGGACGATTGCCGCTCCAAGTAACTGCTTATTCGGCCTCGTCAGGTGCTCGTTTACATACATAGAATTTTCGGATCCCACTGCACCAATATCTGAGGTCGTCAATCGCTTTTTCTTGTATTTTTCGAGCATCGCATTTCGCTTGGATCGCTGAACAAAGCGTACTATGATGTTTCTTCCATTTCTATGGGTAGAAACCCGATGGCGAATGTCAATATCAGTGTTCTCAAGAGGTTCACCCACCAGTTCACCGATTTTCTTTACGATGTCGATTGGGTTGCCCGTCACAGGGACTCCTTTGATCTCCAAGTTGTTAGGTCTCATATACTGTTCTAGCTCTTCCACCTTGCTAGTGAGCTGACGGTTTTCAGCTTGTAACTCCTGTTTTGCTGTGTTAGGTTTGTATCTCTGCGTAGTTCCCTGACTTCGTCTGGTATTTTCTTCAAATCATCACAAGTGCCGCTACTGAAGTTAACACTCTCCTTGAGCCCTCTAAGTTCAGCTCGTATTTCCCTACGAAGCTCATCTATGGCTTTAGTAAACTCTTTCACGTCTTTACTCATTTCGGATGGCAAAGTGGCTGAAACAGAGTTTGCACTATAATGCCCACAAAAGCAAACGTATGCTGTGTTCGGCAGCAGTACACAAAACGTTTCGGGCAGATACTGACACCGACGTCTGTCGGACTCTCACCTGCACACAGGACGATAAAGTTAGAAATGATGTCGCGCGTGCACCGCTGCCGAACTGGATGAGTTCGGCCCTCGAAGATCGCCTTTGTAGGTTGATTTGGCAGCAGACGGCGCTGATGTCAAAGACTTTGATTGGTCCTGATGCGACGCACGGCGAAGGAGGGAATCACTCCCGCTCGATGACAAAGGCCCGTCCGATGCGTTGCGTGCGTGGGAAACTTGAGGTTTTATCTGCACACAGGACGATAAAGTTAGAAATGATGTCGGCGTGCACCGCTGCCGAACTGGATGAGTTCGTCCCCGAAGATCGCCTTTGTAGGTTGATGTGGCTGCAGACGGCGCTGATGTCAAAGACTTTGATTGGTCTTGATGCGACGCACGGCGAAGGACGAAATCACTCCCGCTTGATGACAAAGGCCCGTCCGATGCGTTGCGTGCGTGGGAAACTTGAAGTTTTATCTGCACACAGGACGATAAAGTTAGAATGATGTCGGCGTGCACCGCTGCCGAACTGGATGAGTTCGTCCCCCGAAGATCGCCTTTGTAGGTTGATGTGGCTGCAGACGGCGCTGATGTCAAAGACTTTGATTGGTCTTGATGCGACGCACGGCGAAGGACGGAAATCACTCCCGCTTGATGACAAAGGCCCGTCCGATGCGTTGCGTGCGTGGGAAACTTGAAGTTTTATCTGCACACAGGACGATAAAGTTAAGAATGATGTCGGCGTGCACCGCTGCCGAACTGGATGAGTTCGTCCCCGAAGATCGCCTTTGTAGGTTGATGTGGCTGCAGACGGCGCTGATGTCAAAGACTTTGATTGGTCTTGATGCGACGCACGGCGAAGGACGAAATCACTCCCGCTTGATGACAAAGGCCCGTCCGATGCGTTGCGTGCGTGGGAAACTTGAAGTTTTATCTGCACACAGGACGATAAAGTTAGAATGATGTCGGCGTGCACCGCTGCCGAACTGGATGAGTTCGGCCCTCGAAGATCGCCTTTGTAGGTTGATGTGGCTGCAGACGGCGCTGATGTCAAAGACTTTGATTGGTCTTGATGCGACGCACGGCGAAGGACGAAATCACTCCCGCTTGATGACAAAGGCCCGTCCGATGCGTTGCGTGCGTGGGAAACTTGAAGTTTTATCTGCACACAGGACGATAAAGTTAGAATGATGTCGGCGTGCACCGCTGCCGAACTGGATGAGTTCGGCCCCCGAAGATCGCCTTTGTAGGTTGATGTGGCTGCAGACGGCGCTGATGTCAAAGACTTTGATTGGTCTTGATGCGACGCACGGCGAAGGACGAAATCACTCCCGCTCGAAGACAAAGGCCCGTCCGATGCGTTGCGTGCGTGGGAAACTTGAGGTTTTATCTGCACACAGGACGATACAGTTAGAAATGATGTCGGCGTGCACCGCTGCCGAGCCGGATGAGTTCGGCCCTCGAAGTTCGTCTTTGTAGGTTGATGTGGCAGCAGACGGCGCTTATGTCAAAGACTTTGATTGGTCCTGATGCGACGCACGGCGAAGGACGGAATCACTCCCGCTCGATGACGAGGGCCCGTCCGATGCGTTGCGTGCGTGGGAAACTTGAGGTTTTATCTGCACACAGGACGATAAAGTTAGACATGATGTCGGCGTGCACCGCTGCCGAACTGGATGAGTCTTATCAATTTATCAGTCTTATACGAAAGTTACATGCTTTTCTGAAGATTTCGACGTAAGGTGGAGCCCGTTGTCGCCCGTTTTCGGTAACTGGCGCTTTTCAGCTCCATGCATTCGATAGCCCCGTCGGCCGCCATTTTCGCGTTGGGAATTTCATCACATTGCTTCTAATTTTTGAACAAGACGACGGTGAGTTCTGAATTCTTGGCCTCTTTTGGTTCGGACCACTATGGTTACATGTGAGCGGAGAATGAGCGTTCAGCCACGCGTTATTTTACAGCCACGACTCGTAACTCTTGTGACCCGTTTGTTCCTTTATAGCGCAGACGCATACGGCTCCAGAAGCCACTGCCTAAACATAGCTGTCTTTTTCGTAACTTAGAGCAATGCTTATTTGGCTTCGACCAAGCCCGGTCCCATGGTGCACATTTAGGGAATTAAAGCCACTCTCACACTGCTCATACATCATCCAAAAGACACGGGCTGCAGACATGATGACTGAATTATCTGCGGAGACGCCTCGGGCATATTCGACGCACGGTTGCTTTATACATTATTTGAACATGTCTGGAAACGGTGCTTGCAGGACCAATGGGACGGGACACTCATATACACGGAAGGCCTCAGACTGTGTCTGCGGACGGTCTTTTTCTAAGATATTAGCTGTGGGACCGCTGCTTTAGAGTTAGACCTTAGTGGTATATCCGGAAAAGCAACGACAGCCGAGCTGTGCTCTCTAGTTGTGATATATGTTATTTACAAGGTTTGCAGAGAGAAGTCAGAAAGCGAGAAATTCACGGAGCATATAGTAAATGGCAACAACCCCTCGATTTACTGCGTTTTTATTATTGTTGTTGTTGTTTTTTGCACCAAAGCAGAGATTATAAATAAGATAAGTTAGGATTTTCGAGAGCCAGTGCAGAAACCAAAGTCCGCGTCCCTGATTTTCATCTCCACCCTGTCGTATGTGTACTTGTAAGATTCGCTTTTACCTCCTATGTGCCAGGTAATACCGAGGGCCCTCAGTGTCGACTCCCTGGCAAATTTACGTCCGTTAAGGTTTGACTTGTTGCATTTCTTGAACCACCAGCCACCACTTAGTCTTGAGGAGCAGCTGTCGTCGCGAATGTCCTTCGTGCCCTCCTTGATGGTGAACTTCTCTCCGTTGTGGTAGGACAATGCGTCGTAATCTGTGCCTGCCAAAAACCGCGTGAATTAAGCAATGGGTGTGACCGCTCTTGTACTATATTATGCTCACAAACCGCAAATATAAAACAATAAGTTCTGTTAAAGGAAAACACCTAGAACATCTTGCTCCGTCAGTGGATGCAAAATGTTTTTCTTCACTTCCAAACTTATTTGCCTCAAAATTGTTTGAACAGATTAATTGACACAGTCTCACTAGTAACCTAAATTACAAGTTACAATAATTACTTGTGGAAGTATTGCATTTTCAAATTTGGTCTGAGAGGCTCCACGTCAACACCGACAACACTGAAACCGTGACGTCCATTCTTGTTATAGGTGGACAGCACAGTTTGTTCCCGTTTGGAGGTGTTGAATTAATTCTAGGGAAGCTCACGCCGGCAAACGAAAGAAACAAACGCTCAAAGTCTTGTGTAATTTTAGACTATCTTCTCGACTTGCAAGTTATACAGCATGTGACATCAAAATGCTGGAGAATGCTGGAAAATTTTGAATGTTGGTTTCGGCACAACCTCCATTTGCTGATCTTTCAATGGCTAATCTAAATTGAGAGATAATAACTACTATGATGTGAAGGCAAAAGCCTGGGTATTATAAAAAGGCGTTTAGTCTGGCTAGTTCAAAACCCACTTAAAGCGTCTATAATTTATGTCCGGAATCGGGCTGAGGTTTCGACTATAAGATCCACTACGGATGTCTAAAGTTGAACTAAATGGTAAACAAAATCTGGGAAGAATCAACAGCCAAGAGTTAACCTCATAGCAAAGGTGTGGGCAAACTGCGGCTCTTGAGCCGCACGCGGCTCCAGGCTCTCTGGTAAGCCTTCCCCCTTCTGCTCCTGTGTCCCAAAAACAAAACAAAAAAGTTTTACGATTAAAAAAATAAAAGCTCATTGTTTTGGCAGTATTGTGCTCACTACCTATGGGTCATTCCATGTCAAACGCCCCAGACGTTGCGCTCGACCCCTTCCGATTTCTAAAAAAAAAAAAATAATAATTGTTTTTTGCCGCAATGTCCGTAGCCATGCCCTAAAATATTTTTGGCGAAAAAAATGTTTTTGATGACGTGAGCGCGGTTTTAACTTTTAAGAACAGCGTGAAACTAGGCATCACTCAATAATTGATGAAAAATCAACCTTTTAGTGAAACACCTAACACTATTTTTTCTTAAATATTCACGGCTTTCGACTTACAATGTGGTTGGGCTTGTGAAGTTTTGTTTAATTTAAATATTTTTTAAAAGACTAAAAAAATTTGAAAATTTTAACGTTTTTGCTATTTTATTAGAAAATATTTAATTGCTCCCGGGACCTAATAGAACTTTTTACCGGCTGCCCTGCAGGTATATAATCCATAAAAAATGTTTAAAACCGCTCAATAAAATATCACGCAGTAAACAAAAATCCTGAAGTTGCCAAAAAAGTGTTTTGACGCATAAAAAGCCGTTTATTTCAACCTGAGGTGGTCCAAGTAAAAATACAAAATATGGTGGGTTTCGAAGAAAAATCGATAATCTTTTGATTCTGAAAGTTTAATCAGAGTAATTTTTGTTTAGAGCGAGAAAACAATTTTTGAAGTTGAACTCTCGCACCACAACCCGGCGTCGCTTCTTAACGCCTCTTCGCCGCACAGCACGCCACCTGCGACGATAGCTGACACGATTAGGTCCAAAGAAAGAACGGAGTTTTCTGCCGCTTCCCCTTGTCCATCTTTCCGGCTGCAAGGGAAGAAACGGCGGGTATCGTGTAATAATCGGAGGTGCCGCCGGCGCGTTGCAATAGCAAACCCGTTGTGGCCTTCAGACCCGAGGTGCGGCTCGAAACGCGATGCCTAAACGACGGGCGGCCTCAAGGGACCAGGAGGACTTCTCCATGCCATACCAAAGGTCCCACGACAACCTCCGATTCCTAGAATAAAGTTGACAGCTCTCCATCGTAACGTTTGTGCTGCATCTCTAACATATTTTGTGTCGAAAAACAAATTTCATGGGGTGATGGCGGTTTGAACTAGTAAAAAGGGGTAGAACTACGAGTCATTCAATAAGTGATGAAAAGTAAGATTTTTTTACGGAACACTGGAATATTTTTGCCTAAAATCCCTTCGGTATTTGGACTGCTATGTAATAAGGATCATGGTCATGGAATTTGGTATGCTCGAAGCAGTTTTTAAAAATAACTTTAAATAAGCAATATATGACCATTTTAGCATATTTGTATTTTCGTTACAAACTATGGTTTTGCTGGATGCGACTGTAAATACTCTTATTGACATCCCTGTAGGTATACTGTAGATAAAAAAGGTTTCAGGCCGTAAACTAAATATCTTGCAGAAACAAAACAAAAAAAACTAAATTTGTGCAAAATTGCGTTTTGCCGTTTAAAGAGCCGTCAATTCTGCCTTGAGGTGGCCCAAAAGAAAATACGTAACATGGTGACTTCTACAAAAGAGTTTATTTCCTTTTGTTCTTGAAAGTTTAATTAAAGTAATTTTGTTCCGAAGGGGAAAAAAACCTTTTGAAGTTGAGCTTTCGCGCCGCAACCTGGCGTCGTTCCTTGCGCCTCTTCTCTGCACAGCACGCCACCGTCGAGCCCGGCAAAGCGTGCGACGGTGTCACGGTGTGCGCACGCAGGTAGAAAGCAGGACCTCGAGTTGTCGGGTGCATCTTGGTGTGAAGAGGCTTTTTTCTACTCTTGTTGCTTTATGGCTTTTTCTATTTTGACCGTTTTGCGCGGCTGTGTCCTCCTGTGGGCTTCCACTGTCTTGATATCAGCAAATGCATAGCGCTGCCAGGTAAGAGCAGCCACTAGTAAGCTAGCTATTTCTTACGTACACATCGCAATCACTCTCTCTCTCGACGTCAGGACAGATTTAGACAGCAACACAAAAGACCCGTGAACGGGCAATCTCATACGACAAGGCGATGTGGTGTTAACGTACGCGCGCAGTTGGAGGCTCACGCCTCGTTTGTGTTTAAATTGGCTTTGAAACGGCAAATTCTTGCGTCGCTGAATAGTTCCGCTTTTCACCGCGGTATGCGTGACAGCTAGATTTCGCGGCGATATTATCGGGTTTCCCTTTTAGGAGAAGTCCAAGTCAACTGATGCCGCCCGTATTAGGCATCACGTTTCGAGCCGCCCTCGGGTACAAACGGCACAACGGGCCTGTTATTGCAACGCGCTGGCAACACCTCCGATTATTACACGATACCCACCGTTTCTTCCCTTGCAGGCGGAAAGACGGACAAGGGGAAGCGGCAGAAAACTCCGTTCTTTCTTTGGACCTAATCGTGTCAGCTATCGTCGCAGGTGGCGTGCTGTGCGGCGAAGAGGCGTTAAGAAGTGACGCCGGGTTGTGGTGCGAGAGTTCCACTTCAAAAATTGTTTTCTCGCTTTAAACAAAAATTACTCTGATTAAACTTTCAGAATCAAAAGATTACCGATTGTTCTTCGAAACCCACCATATTTTGTATTTTTACTTGGACTACCTCAGGCTGAAATAAACGGCTCGTTATGCGTCAAAACACTTTTTTGGCAACTTCAGGATTTTTGTTTACTGCGAGATATTTAACTGAGCGGTTTTAAACATTTTTTTATAGTTTATATACCTGCAGGGCAGCCGGCAAAAAGTTCTATTAGGTCCCGGGAGCAATTAGATATTTTTAAATAAAATAACAAAAATGCCAAAATTTTCTATTTGTTTTGTTTTTAAAAAAAAATAATCTAATTCAAACAAAACTTTGCAAGCCGAAGCACATTGTAAGTCGAAAGCCGTGCAAATTTAAGAAAAAAATATTGTTGGGTGTTTCACCAAAAAGATGATTTTTCATTAATTATTGAGTGATGCATAGTTTCACGCTGTTTTTAAAAGTGAAAACCGCGCTCACGTAATCAAAATTTTTTTTCGCCAAAAATATTTCAGGGCATGGCTACGGACATTGCGGCAAAAGGCCATAGATCTTTTTTTAGAAATCGGAAGGGGTCGAGCGCAACGTCTGGGACGTTTGACATGGAATGACCCCTATATACAGTTGGACTGATTTTTGACGCATAGATGTGTCCAGTGACACTGTTTTCTGTTGTTGTTCTATGAAAAATGTCTATCCGGATACGCAGGACGGGCGTCAGGGGCAGCGGCTGGTTGCTTCATCAACCGCAAAGCAAAAATGAATGCATGGTTCAATATTGCCACGAACGTCACCGCGCGAGCTCCTGCGTGGCCAAGTGGTTACCATGCTTGGCTTTCGTGCGGAGGCCCAGGGTTCATTTTTCGGGGAGCGAAGCCTCTCTAATTTATTCTTTCAATTTGGTGTTCTTGTAAGTTCGAAAGCCTTGTCGTCTGTTCGAGGTATGATTCTACGCGCCAAACCTTCTACGCCGAATATTCCAGAAACACACGCGTGTACTATCACGATCAATATAATTGAAAACACTGCTCAGCGTGACCCGCGGTACTATCAGTTCCCCCTGGCGATTGCTCTTTGAAGCATAAGTGCACCTTGAGGTCGAGACATATCGGTTGCTAGCGATCGCCGCACCACTCTCCACTTCCGGGTCGTCTGCTAGCAAAAAACGGTCGGCGAAACCGCGAAACTGTACACCACTGATCTCTACTATGGGGGCTGGATGGCGCTTAGCTGCTCTCCGAGCCTGGCGCAAGTGAAGCCACCGGAAGTTCGATGCTTGTCCCGGAAGTCGGGCGTGCGCTGGGCTTCCTGGTGCATTCAGTAGATATTTTGGACCATACTTTTTGTGTCTTTGAGCGTGTTTTAATAATCATGCTCCGAATTAAATACCGAGAATGAGTGCATTTGAACTTGGGACATATACGCACTTGATCAACTAGAATCTCAAAATGTTTACCTTGAATGGCTTCCAATGATACTTCTCGGGTCTGCATTCGCTCTTACTGCGCAACAAGCAGGCTCCCTTGCGGGAACAAGTGAAAATCTAACGCCCTCGACGCTTTTCGAACCAGCACTTGGAAGGGTTACAAAGCCTGCCAAGCGCTCACTTCCGGGACAAGCCGCTTACTTCCGGTGGCTTCATACCTGTTTGCTCAATGCGCCATCCAGCCCCCTCTAGTGGAGATCAGTGCTGTACACCAATGACGAAACGCATTTTTCGCTAGCAATGTGCGCCAGCAGAAAAAAAAGAACTGTTATACATATTTTTAGGGTCATCGTTTTTATTAGGACGTTCTAGTAGATTATTCCTGTTTGGGATCTGAAGAAACTACGACCCGATCGAAGTGATGGTAGCGGTTTTATCAGAATGCGAACATGGCGCGCTTTTCTGCGCGCGACTTCGTTGCCCACTTCTTCGTCGTCCCGTGTCCATTCTCCAACATCCTCCCACCCCACAAAGTCAGACCGACTGGTTTGCCGGAATTTCTAGACGGTAAAGAAGCTGGATGGGCCTTCTTATCTTCACGCCCCTTCCGAGTCGAATAGTGCAGGCACGCACTTTCCCATCTCGACCAGGAAGGTCTCGTCGACGACGGCCAGGTATCAAAATGTTCTTGGGCGATGGTTGTTCCTGAGAAGCACATCTCTCACTTGAATGCCGCTTGAGTTAGATGAGCCTACCGTGTTTGCAGATTTCAACTCGAAGTGGCCAAATCTGAAATATATCACATTATACGTCCTTCGCCGCTGGCTCCGTGTGAGCATTCTCTTCTCGGGAACGGAAGTAGAACATTTCTGACACTTCCTGGTTATCCTGGGTGGAACTTCGGGCCCGTGATCGGATGACGACCCGTGGTCCAAGCTACCACGGCGACGCTTTCGGCTTGCAATATCTTGCATCTCCATCAAAGGCTGTTCAAAAAGGGCAATTAAATTGAGCCCCGCTTCGTCACTCACAGAGTCCTGGTAGCGGTAACCGTTGCTCTCGCAGAACGTTTGCAAGAGATGTCTAAGGGTTTCGGTAGAGATTTTGTAACCCAGTAGTCCACTTGACCCTTGCACACTCTTTTCTATGAGGCCACGAAGAACTTCGCCAACAACTGCGTCACCATCTTCCCCGCCTTTCGATTCGCTGAGCCATTCAGCTGTTCCTTCTTTGATGCAAACTTCTTCGAAGGTGAACTCATAATCCCTCCGGGTCGGTCTCGTTTACGAAATTTCTTGCAGTCCATGCTGGCCACTTTGCCCTCCTGAATCTCAGTGAAAACGCTTATGAGGTTGGCCGGTTTCAGAATGTCCTCCTGTGTTTCAGCAGCACCAGTGGGAGTCTCTTCATCCCCCTCCCTATCGTTGCTCATGACTTTCACGTCCGGGATTCCACTGTCCTCCTTAAAGTTACTGGCACTCAGCTCCTGCTGGCAACCGACAGGATCCGATAGTAGCTGAGCGTCAGCTGCTTCCCTGTCATCTTTGAAGCCAGATTCCCTGCTATTGCCGGAGCTATTGCAAGGTGTCAGTACCGTGCAGGGCGCCCATTCCAAGGCCTCCGTTTCGCCCGATTCCACGTCACTGTCTTTCCGGGCTGCTTCCTCGGGCACCGGTACACTCGTGATGGTTGACTGTTTGGGCTCTGCCACATCCTCCTCAAGTACCGGTAAGGCATTCTTTTCTCGTAGCTGCTGAGAAGGCTGGTCACTTCGATGTCGAGTCATTACCTGCATTACAGTTGCTTGGTGCCAGCCCACTTCCGGTAATGGTCGTACTGGACCTTGCAGTGTCCAACCAAATATCGTTTCTACCGCTGTCAAATCTCCGTCAAGTCGCTTGATAGACCCAGTGACAGCCTTCCAGTAATTATCCGCTCCGATAAGTATATCAATGTCAATGTCTCTCTTGAACCCTGAGCACGAAAGATCGGCGAGTTGCAGCGTGCACGATTGAGCTGTGCTGCAGAGACTTGCAGGAAACGCAGAAGAATGGCAAATAGCAGGAACTTCGAGAGCCTCAATTCGTACCCATCTCCGATCGTGTTGGCTTTGGAGCCATACCTCTACCTTGCGGAGTTTACTCGCATTACCAAGTGCAGTATCGCCGAAGACTGTAATCCTCAAATCCTCTTTTCCTAGAACCCTACAAGACAGCTCGTTGACAAGCCTGGTCGTCACAAACGTCCGCTGGCTCCCTCCATCCAGTAAGCATCGGAATAGGCGGCGCTTAGTCTCCCCTTCTGCCCAGATTGTGGCGGTTTGCAGAAGAACTGTTTCGACGCTGTTAGACACCGAACTTGTTACTGATACTTCCGAAGTGCCTGGCTGTGACGAAGAATGAGAACTGTCTTTGGTGGGTTTGAGGTCAGGATCGCAGAGGCAAGTCACGTGTCTCCCTTGGCAGTTGGCGCAGCGGAGAAATCTGGCGTTGCGACAATCTCTTGCCCGGTGATATCTTTTGCAGCACCTGAAACATCGGCCGTCTCTCTTCAGTATTCCTTTTTTCTCACTGATGGAACGCCCGTTGCATTGGTCGAACGAGTGCTCACGTGCATCGCAAAAAAAGCATTCGGCAGCCTGAGCGTCCGTCCTTGCAACCAAAGCTGCTGCCGATGGAGTGATGTATGCTTTGCGCGCCTGAATTGATGAGTCCTCCTTTTGGGCCTTTGGTTGATTGGCTTGATCGAGCTTTATTTCCAGGACGCGCTCTCGGCTTTCTACCTCGGACTTCAGAAAATTCAAAAACGTTTGCAGACTACCGGTGCTATCCGTGATGTCGGTGGCTCTTTGCTGGCAGTAGCGGAGGACAAGATCGTCAGGAAGTCGCTTCTTCACGGCAGCATGTAGCAGCACACTGTACTCTTCCACCTTTACGCCAAGTGCTTCTAGGCTGCGGACATTTATCGTGATATCATCATACAGCCGTCTCAGAGCCGTGACGTCGCTCGACGTGGTGACATTTCTTAAATTCAAGAGTCGCCGTCATGTGGTCGTCAATTATCGCCTGGGTCTGACCGAACCTGTTCTTCAAGAGATCCACAGCGATGTTATAGTTGTTCTCCGTAATAGACAATCCCCGTATGCTGTCTTCCGCCTTTCCGAATAGATAGCTTGACAAATATCTAAATTTATCAATTTGAGAAAGGTCGGGGTTGTTGTGTATAGCCCCTTCGAATTGATCCCAGAAAGGTTTCCAGCTATGGAGATCTCGCTTCGAACTTTCGGATCTCCAATCTTGGAAGTTTGATTGCTATCGTTCTTGACCTTAGATGACCTTGGTCCCG
This sequence comes from Ixodes ricinus, assembly GCA_037355805.1. Lineage (NCBI taxonomy): Eukaryota > Metazoa > Arthropoda > Arachnida > Ixodida > Ixodidae > Ixodes > Ixodes ricinus. The sequence goes on from JAZHYW010000072.1 coordinate 48,212, forward strand.
ATCCTGTAGTCGTTCCACAGCGTTCGATGCGATGTTAGGCGTGCGCAGGGCGTCCAGCTTGAGCGCGGCTCTTGTACGTAAACGGCAGATCGACACTTGATAAGCCTCGACGCTTTCCATCTCTTCTTCAAGGTGATCAATATCTACCCCATCTTCAATCTCACTGTCAACTGCCTTCAATGCTGCTTCCTTCAGTTCGAGGATATTCAAGCTTTCGGTGAGCTCACCAGCGGTTGCATCCGAGGAATCCAGTAGAGCTTGCAACTCGTTGGTGGCTCTGGTCACCGCTGACCGGATGACGGCTCGTTTCCTCCGCAGTCGGTCCATTCTCTGAAGGCGAGTTGTTGTCCGGGTTCCGTGTCTGTCAGATGGGGAGCTGTCACTTGTTTTGTCGGGTGTCTCCTAGATCCCGGGTTTCGGCACCAGATGTTTGGGATCTGAAGAAACTACGACCCGATCGACGTGATGGTAGCGGTTTTATCAGAATGCGAACATGGCGCGCCTTTCTGCGCGCGACTCCGTTGCCCACTTCTTCGTCGTCCCGTGTCCATTCTCCAACAATTCCCATTACTCCGATAATAAGACCCGATACTTCGCCGACGCGTGCATAATATTGTTATCAAAGGTATCAAACAATCAACTAAGAGAGCCTATTATTTTCTTCGCGCGAGTTTTGCGAGAGCAAAGGACCACCAATGCTCAGAGACAAGACGTTAGCGCGGTGCAAACGTGGGTAATACCCGGGTATTGCCCACGTTCGCACCGCGCTAACTTCTTGTCTCTGAGCATTGGTGGTCCTTGCTCTCGCAAAACTCGCGCGAAGAAAATAATAGGCACTCTTAGTTGATTGTTTGATACCTCAGATAAAAATAATATGCACGCGTCGACGAAGTATCGGGTCTTGTTATCGGCACACACTCAGCAGCAGTGGCACCACGGTACCGTCACAGGCGTCTAAAAAGTATCTTCTGATCTTCGCAGCTGACTTTGCTGATTCATCAAGCCACCAGCGCGGCGCGCAGAACTTTTCATCGAGGGACCTCGAGAACGACCATTGGACGCTGCACACACGTGGATCACTACGCCATCGCTCGGCACCTGCTACAAAAAGGCTCTTCAACCAAGGACGAGCTTCACACGCACTCAGCAGCAGTGGCACCACGGTACCGTCACAGGCATCTAAAAAAGTATCTTCTGATCTTCGCAGCTGACTTTGCTGATTCACCAAGCCACCAGCGCGGCGCGCAGCACTTTTCATCGAGGGACCTCGAGAACGACCATTGGACGCTGCACGCACGTGGATCACTACGCCATCGCTCGGCACCTGCTACAAAAGGCTCTTCAACCAAGGACGAGCTTCACACGCACTCAGCAGCAGTGGCACCATGGTACCGTCACAGGCGTCTAAAAAAGTATCTTCTGATTTTCGCAGCTGACTTTGCTGATTCATCAAGCCACCAGCGCGGCGCGCAGCACTTTTCATCGAGGGACCTCGAGAACGACCATTGGACGCTGCACGCACGTGGATCACTACGCCATCGCTCGGCACCTGCTACAAAAAGGCTCTTCAACCAAGGACGAGCTTCACATGCACTCAGCAGCAGTGGCACCACGGTACCGTCACAGGCGTCTAAAAAAGTATCTTCTGATCTTCGCAGCTGACTTTGCTGATTCATCAAGCCGCCAGCGCGGCGCGCAGCACTTTTCATCGAGGGACCTCGAGAACGACCATTGGACGCTGCACGCACGTGGATCACTACGCCATCGCTCGGCACCTGCTACAAAAAGGCTCTTCAACCAAGGACGAGCTTCACACGCACTCAGCAGCAGTGGCACCACGGTACCGTCACAGGCGTCTAAAAAAGTATCTTCTGATCTTCGCAGCTGACTTTGCTGATTCATCAAGCCGCCAGCGCGGCGCGCAGCACTTTTCATCGAGGGACCTCGAGAACGACCATTGGACGCTGCACGCACGTGGACCACTACGCCATCGCTCGGCACCTGCTACAAAAGGCTCTTCAACCAAGGACGAGCTTCACACGCACTCAGCAGCAGTGGCACCACGGTACCGTCACAGGCGTCTAAAAAAGTATCTTCTGATCTTCGCAGCTGACTTTGCTGATTCATCAAGCCGCCAGCGCGGCGCGCAGCACTTTTCATCGAGGGACCTCGAGAACGACCATTGGACGCTGCACGCACGTGGACCACTACGCCATCGCTCGGCACCTGCTACAAAAAGGCTCTTCAACCAAGGACGAGCTTCACACGCACTCAGCAGCAGTGGCACCACGGTACCGTCACAGGCGTCTAAAAAAGTATCTTCTGATCTTCGCAGGTTGGTTTCTTTTAACATTTTAAGTTCTTTTTGGTTGCTGCTGCTGCTGAGTGAATGTCTCATTTGTAGTATATAAACAAGCGTTACTTGGCAGCAATGGAAAACAAATGTATTGCCTGTCATGAATTGCTTCCCGATGATGAAGACTATCTATGCTGTTCAGAGTGTGAATTTAACTACCACATCGGTACTTGTTCCGGAGTGAATGGCAGCACATATAAGAAAAAGACAGAGGCCACAAAAAAGTCCTGGAAGTGCGCAACATGCAGGGCGTTGAGGACTCGAAGCAGCCAGAGCGCATCGAAGCCAGGGGACGAAGCTGCTGGAGCAGATCTTGCTAGTGAGATCGCTCAGATTCACAGCAAACTTTCAGAAGTGCTTGAAATGAAACTCAAAGTAGATACCCTTGTGGGTATTAAGGATACTATTGACAGTATTGAACGCTCAGTGCAGGAATTCTCACTGAAGTATGATGAAGTAATTGCCGAGATGAAGCTACAAAACCAGGAGATATCCGGTCTGAAGAAGCGTGTGGAAAAACTCGAGGTGGAAGTAAGGGGCCAAGAAATTGAAAAACTAAGACAAGAGGTAAACGAACTAGAGCAATACAGCCGGCGGCAAAACTTAGAAATTCACGGGTTGCCCCAGCATGTAAACGAAAATTTGCTTAAAAAACTAAACCTACTGGCCAATGACCTCGACCTTCCACAGCTTTGTGAAACGGATGTCGATGCCATCCATCGACTCCCCTCACGGACCGAACGGTCTGACAAGACTGCGCCCGTTCTTGTACGTTTCACATCCCGCCTAACAAGAGACACGTGGCTCGAAAAAAGGGAGAACTAAGGAAAGCTAAGTCAAAAATTTTTCTAAATGAAAATCTCACAGCACAAAACAAAAAGCTGTTCTGGCAAATGAGGACAAAAGCAACGGAAATGGAATATAAATTTGCTTGGCAAAGGAATGGGAAAATGTTCGTTCGCCGAGGCACCGGCGACCGAGTCATCAAGATCAGTACCGAGAAAGATCTGGAAATGATACGCTAAATGGTTTTTTTTTTCCTGTTACGTAGTTATTTCATTTGTCATCCACCAACATGACAAGCTATGTTGAAAAAGGCAGTTATTACGATTCCATTTCTTTCAAGCACTGTACTGCTTTGCATGACAAGCAGTTTTCTCTTCTGCACCTAAATGCTCGAAGTTTAAAAAATAAACAAGAAGCTGTTGAAACATTTCTAAGTGACCTAGATCACAACTTCGATATCTTAGCTTTTACTGAGACCTGGTTTTCTGATGACTCCGATATTGTTCATTTTTCGGGATACAGATGTACATCGATATCTCGAGAGATAAGGAGAGGAGGAGGCGTGGCGGTATATGTAAAAGAATGTCTAGATTATGATGTGTCAGCCGAATACTCTGTGATAACGCCAGACTTTGAGTCTCTAATGATCAAATGCGGCCATACTGTTCTTGTTGTCCTGTACAGGCCTCCTCAAGGCAAAATACCCATGTTTCTCCAATACCTTGAAGATATGCTAGAGTCTTCTGTGCAGACTGGTATACATGTTGTTCTTTGCGGTGACTTCAATATAGATGTGCTATCCTCAGACCCAACTACGCAAAAACTTCTTGATACTTTGCATTCTTTTGGCCTGGAAAATGTGGTGAAAGTAGCTACCAGGGTGACGGACGTGTCTGAAACAATGCTTGACTTGTGTTTCACTAACTACCAAATGAATGAACTAGAGGCAGGTGTACTAATATCAGGCCTTAGTGACCATTTACCGATTTTTATGTTTTTCACACCTTACTCGACACAACGCAAAAAATCACCACCATGTACACCGATTACTTTTAGATTCATAAACGAGAATAAAATTATTTTTTTCCAGAGGTTAGTTTCGGAGACAAACTGGAACAACATTTTACAATTGGTTGACCCCAATACAGCATACGACGCCTTTATAACGACTGTGAAGGAACTTTACGAGCGAGCGTTTCCTATGACGGAGTTCAAAAGAAACAAGAAATCAAGAAAACCCTGGATTGACGCCGCACTTCGCAAAAGAATGCAACATCGTGATAAGCTTTACGGCTTATTCATAAGAACGAGGCATCCGAACTATCTATCTGAATTTAAAAAGGAGAGGAACAAGTTATCTCGCGACGTTAAGCGAGCACGAAGCAATTATTATGAAAACAAATTTGCAGACATCTATAATAATTCTAGGAAAGTCTGGGATACTGTTAACACCCTTATGTCAAAAAACAAAAAATGCGGTATTACTGAGCTTACTGTCGAAGGTGTGTCATTCACTGGGACTATGCTTGCTGACGAATTTAACAAACACTTTTTGGAGTCTGGTGCATCGAGTAGAAATACTTCAAACATTACTGACTACGAACGTTATATCACATCTAGCACAGAAAGTTCGATTTTTATGTTTCCAACTACAGAATTAGAAATAAACAACTTAATACAAAAACTAAAGAATAATAGCGCTTGCGGTGAAGACGGCATAAAAGCTAGACCTATAAAATCAGTGGCTAACTTGATTAGCCAACCACTATCACATATATGTAACCTAGTCTTGGGCACAGGTGTATTCCCAAGTAAATTAAAAATTGCTAGGGTATCAGTAATACATAAAGGAGGGGATAAAAATGATTTAAACAATTATAGACCAATTTCTGTTCTGCCAGTGTTTTCGAAAATTATAGAACAAGTTATCAATGAACGATTTCTAAACTACTTTAAAAAGACAAATCTTATATCAGAACAACAGTACGGCTTCCAAAAGAAAAAGTCGGCGGAAATGGCATTGTTAAGCATCAAAGATAAAATAATTACTAATTTTGAACACCAAGTGTATACAGTAGGCGTATTCATTGACTTAAAAAAAGCGTTCGATTCAATCAAGCACGATATTCTATTGGGAAAACTTTATAGATGTGGGATTAGAGGGAAATCGCTTAGCCTAATAAACAGTTATTTATCAAATCGGTTGCAATATACAGACGTTAATAACGCGAATTCAAATATGGGTAAAATAAAGTACGGTGTCCCGCAGGGCTCTATCCTTGGCCCACTGTTATTTTTAGTGTATATCAATGACATAACTAACGTACCGCTTTCTGGAGATATAATTCTTTACGCTGATGACACTAATATATTTTTTTCTGGGAAAAACCTACAAGAGATTGAGCACCACACCAATACGTGGCTCAGAAATGTATCATTATGGCTCATAGCAAATAAGCTAGAATTAAATACTAAAAAAACTAAGTATATTATTTTTAGACCACGTAATAAATGTGTCGAGCAAGAAATCCTCATACAATATCACGGCGAAATTATTGAACGGGTTGTTTCGCACAAATTCCTTGGCGTTTTGTTTCACGAAAACTTAAGCTGGTCTTGTCATGTAGACAAACTAAGAACCGAGATCTCGCGCTCCATTGGTCTTATATGTAGAGTTAGACATTTATTGCCACGTCGAATAAAGAAACAGTTATACTACGCATTGGTTCATTCTCGTTTTAACTACTGCCTACTAGTATGGGGAACAACAACAAAAACAAATATAGACAGCCTATACACACTGCAAAAGCAAGTCTTGCGTTTAATAGAAAATGCACCGTACAGGAGTCATACTGCTCCGCTTTTCAGAAAGCACCAGTTATTAACATTGCAAAATGTTATAAAAAAGAAATTATCTTTAATCATCTATAGTCAAATAAAGTCCGAGCCAACAGCCTTTTTTCAACAGTACCTTTGGAAAGAACATACTTACAATCTTAGATCCACCAACTACACAAGAGGAAAAGTACGCACAAACTACGGCAACCAAAAACTATCAAACCAAATACCCATCCTTCTAAATGACCATCCTGATCTGATGGCTATAATCGAAAACAGTGTGTCAATTCAGGCTTTAAAAAGAAACATGAATATGTACTTTCTGTCATCTCAAGAGTGACTGCGTTCTCAGGTTTATTTTTTTAGAGTGTTATGATATGTGCTGTGTCATGTTTTATGCTTCTTTTTTTATCAAAGCAAGTTATTTGTTATTTTCTTGAATTTATGCAGTGCTATCCCGTGTGCACTGTTGTGCTTAGGGTTTTCATATGGTTGTTTACATTTCGCAGGTTTTCATTTTTCTGCCTTCGTGTGTGCCACGCTGAGTGATGTGCCGGGGGGGGGGGAGGGGGAGGGGAGGGGGTCGACGCCTCGTCAGGCATTTAATTGCCTTTTGCGACGGCCTCCTAGACAACTGTGATGTATGTTGTCTGAATAAAACATTGAATTGAATTGAGTAATGGGAATAATCTACTAGAACGTCCTAATAAAAAAGATGACCCTAAAAATATTTATTAAAGTTCTTTTTCTTCGCTGGCGCACATTGCTAGCGAAAAATGCGTTTCGTCATTGGTGTACAGTTTCGCGGTTTCGCCGACCGTTTTTGCTAGCAGACGACCCGGAAGTGGAGAGTGGTGCGGCGATCGCTAGGGACGATATGTCTCGACCTCAAGGTGCACTTATGCTTCAAAGAGCAATCGCCAGGGGGAACTGATAGTACCGCGGGTCACGCTGAGCGGTGTTCGCACTCATATTGATCATGATAGTATATCGGGGACTCCGCATGGCGATTGGAGTCAGTCTCGCCCCAGCGTTCATGCCGGTTGTTTCGACGTCTGCGACGCTAGCCTTGTTCTATTTGTTTTGGGCAAAAGTTAGCCCCAATAAATGTTTAGTTTGTTTCAGTTTTCATCGCCTTATCAATTGTCATTGGTAACAATATTGCTTAGTATTTTAAGAAACGTACTGCTGCATGGTGTTATTTGTTGTAGTCGACAATTACAATTGGCCCCTTTTGGAAAAAACTGTTCCCTCGATACGTTTCTTATTAAAAGTTGTCCCCAAGTAGACCCCCTCCCTTTTTTTTCTGCGGCTCTTGGGCCTTTTGTAGTTTTGTCTGTATCTCTTACCCCATGTCTCTCTGTGCACCCATGTTATTCAGATTTCCTTAGCATTTTATGAACGGTAGAATACGCCGGTGAGTTTCGCGGAACATCAGCCAAATTGTTCATGCGAAACTACGCGTCACACAGAATACTTTGATGACATATTAGTCTCCTAAAAGTTTACATTCAGAACAATTATTTTGCGTTTACGATAAATAGGTTCTTAATTATGTTTTGGAAATTAATTTTTGAATTAGTAAATTTAAACACTGGTCTAGTCAAAGAATTTCTAGGCACCATCTAAAATTAAAAAATCACGTCCATTTACCGCTGAATTCACAGACCTCACTCCAAGTGAGGCGCCCCTGCACTTCCTCGAGAAAGGCGCGAGGGCCGGCGCCATCCAATGGCGATAACGGATCCGCCGTCGCGATTGGCCGGCGCCGGCCCTCACGCCTTCCTCGAGGAAGTGGAGGGGCGCCTCAATTGGAGTGAGATTTGTGAATTCGGCGGTTAGAAATATAAAAAGCACGCGCTACATTTACAACTTTTCGAAAAAACTGAGTTTGAACTCGTTTCTAGTTTTCGGTTCTCTATTGGCAGATCCACAGAGCTCCTGCTCCCCGCGGACAAAGTGCGCAATAACACCCGCCATCGCATATTCTAGGCATGATATGTTGAGAGAGCCCAGCCGGCAGAACCCATACCTACCTTCAGGACCCTGGTAGTCGTTGATGGTCAGCTTGTAATCCTCGTTTTTGGAGCCGACGTGAAATTTGTGATAAAGCACAACTATCGGTTCCTTTGCTCCTGTTCTTGTCAGTTCGATTCTGAGAGCTTGTTGGTTGTTCGGAAAACTCGTAAGTGCATGAAGAATTTCGTTGCCTTTAACGGAAGGTATAAAATGCTCTTAGAAATATAACGCGAACACCCTTTCCGAAGTTAAGACTGACTCATAAGCCCTCGTTGACGTAGGCCCTCACTCCTAACTCATGCTGCAGGAATGAACATGGCGCTGATTAAAAAGCACAGGTCAAACCAAGCAAACAATAGTAAATTCAAAACAAGAAATACCTAAAAGAGTAGGAATTTATATTTTCTAATTCGCAATCTTATTCAGTCATATGATTCGGTAGTAGGGGTGATGCATTATACTATTATAACTGTTCCTGCTCATGAGCGAGCTGAAATGCTGGAAAACGAAATTATTTGTGAGAGCTTGTTTTCACAAATAGGCTACGCCAACGGAGGGTATTTGTATTGACTGGTTTTGTTTTAGGTGTGGACAAGTATTAATGTTGCTAATACTGGTATTTTCTGATTAACGCAAGAATCTGTTTTTTTGTTTCGTTTTTTGGTTCGGGGAAGATTTTAAAGGGAGATTTAACGTCACTGACGGATGTGACGTGCCGCACTGTAGATGTAGCCCGCTAAAGTTTACGGGAAAGCTTACTGCGTGACGTGACGTTGCCGCGTGAGGTGACGTGACGTCATGGTGTCACGTGTCACCCGGGACCCAACTGTCTATAGGTGGCGGCACTCGTTTATCAAAATGGTGGATATAGTAAGAGTCCGGGGATACGTTTTGGGATATCAGTTGCTAGGCCTGTATCTTGGTGTGCTGCATTTACTGAGCGACACGAATTACTACCGCTTCTACAATGAAGCTGGAGTCCTACGCAGGCAGGTCACATTTTTCTCCCAAAAAGAACAAATATGTTTAGCGTAATATTGACTCCATGGTGCAGTTCTTTTTTTTTTAAGTCAAGAGAAATACAGAAACCAAATTTAGAAAGCAGGAAGCTCGTTAACGTTACACGTGATTCTACAACGGAGACGAACGGACGACAAGGGGACAAACACACACGTCTTCAGGCTTATCTCTTTGCTTCATTCATAAAGATTGAGGCGTGTCTCCTTGTCGTCCGTTCGTCCTCGGTTTAGTATTGTGTGCACCCAAACTGACTTCTGTTTCGAAATCAACGCCTTGGTATAGAAGTTAATGTTGGTTTCAGTCCTACCACTATTGTGTCTCACAACTTATTTAGTGAATTAAATACAAATTTCAGGCCCTTGAAGTAAATATGTGTTTTTGATAGCGTGTCCCTTTAAAAGGGTTAAAGTGGTAGATTATTCTTGAAATCTAATGCTCGTAGGTTATTTGGTATCACGGTGGAAGAAGCACATTTAGGTGATGAGTGTGGCCGCGGTTCCCACGGGAAGCGAGCGACCAGGTCGTGTTCGGAGCTAGCCTCGAACCAGGAGTAGCTAGTTCCGCGCCGCCGCGGAGGGCGCTGAGGTATGAGGCCCCTCCTCAACGGCCACGGTGTCGGCGGCGTGGCATGCTCACCTTTTACGCGGTGTGGTGGTGTGGTGGTGGTGTGCGGCCTGCGGCTGGCCTTGTGTTTTACTTTGGTGCTGTTTCGATCACAGGTGCCACCATCGTGCAAGAAGGTGAGCCTCAACCCGAAAAAGAAGGAAGAGAACACAGATATGCGGAATCTGGCGAATCGGTGGCGGAGTGGTGACGTTGAGGTACAACAAGAAGTGGTGAGCGAGGGAATGGTGGGACCACCGCTGGGAGAAACAACCGGAGTGGTCGTTTTGGGAAGGATCCCCTACTTGGGCGCCATCTATCCCTGTGCGAGTGAAGCGCGCTCGGTGCGCCGAACATAATGTGGTCGCCAGTCGGACAGAGAGTCATTACCTAAATGATTATTCCACCGTGCTTACTATACACACCAAGTTTCAGAATTTTCAGAGCTCTATCCCTACCGAAAAAACAAACAGTATAGCGTTTGTCTCTCTGGATTATGAAACTGGAAATCTATCTGGATTCTATCTCGATCTATGTTTTTAAAAAATATTCCTTTGCTTGCAGTCTGGCTTTAAGGTTTCCAGAAACAAATTTCCAGTTCCATAATCCACATAGCGAAACGTTATCTGGGTTTTTCTGTGAGGATAGTAATTCTACACCAAAAAACACTATATAACGTTTTGGTATTTGGATTATTAAACAAGAAATCTAACTGGAAATGAACTGTAAACCTGAAATCCAGTATGAAAACCTGAAATTCATATAGAACCCAATAAGATTGCTTCTTCCATAATCCAGAGAGCGAAAGTTATATGAGGTTTAGGCGTAGGGTTTACAACCCTCAATTTATGAATGCCGATCGTTTTTGTCTGTAAACCAGGCAACACTGCTCGAATTAGTCGCACCATGGTGCCCACAAACCACGGGACCATCATATATTTGAACGCTCTCTCATTCAAGGCGCCTCATGCTGTCCCAGCTCGCCTCGCCAAGGTACGATCAAGCACGACTGCAGACTCTCTCGCTACTCAGCTATCTCCAACGTGTACACGTTTGCAAGTACAGCCTCAGGGCGCCGCAATCTTGCTCTCTTTTGAGTGCTCTTGGGCTCAGCCATATTCGAATTATAGCGCCTTTGCAAGGAGTCGTAATCGGATTATGTCTGCGCCCAAGTGCACCCCAAGCGAGCAAGATGGCTGCGCCCGGAGGCCGTACATGCAAACGTGCAAATACAAAAAAAAATCCCCGATAATACATAGAAACATTGATCCGACGATCAATGGGATTCAAATAAATAAACGCGTTGCCTCGGCTTTCTACCGTCGTCGCTGCTTCTGCCATCGCCGTAACGGCAACTGAGCTGGGCCAACGCCTCCTAGATAAGAAATCTCCAGTGCTGAATTCTCCTGCGTCACTAACGAAGGCCACCATAGGCCACAGATTGGTGACGAGCGCTGCGTCAGCGTTCATTTGGAACTCGTGTCCAATCAGTGTGAACACGACTTGTAGCCGAACGCTGATGCCGTAGTCGTCTCCAATCTCTGGCCTACGGTGGCCTTCGCTAGTGACGCAGAAAAATTCAGCACCTAAGCGCGAGACATATGCTCGCCAAAACCCTCCAATTTGACGTGCGAACTGTTGGAACAACGGTCGGAGATGAGAACTTTCATCGCACTGGAGCGTCGGACGGGTGCTCCGTCCGGCTCCAGATTGCGACCAACTTGCCAGATCTTCGCCACACCGCCGTCCGACTGTCAGAGCGCCGCAGCCCGTGGGAGCGCAAATGGCGCGAACGTCATGCTGTCACTTGAAGATAGGCCCGATCGGGAGAGGAGGACCGGGGAAGCGGATGTAAGCGGTGCGTCGCGCGAGTCGTCGTGGTGAAGTGAAGGCAATGGACGCCATGGAGGTTTCCCGCGCGCACAAAACGAGCTGCTCATTCCAAGAGTTCAAAGCAAGACGGCCTTTTGGGACCAATCGAGACCGTCGGGACCTGAATGTACTCCGTTTCACCTTACGATGGCCAGCAGGGGATGCTTCGAGCCATTCCAATGTCGTGTGGGTATCAGGTGAACTTCGGGAGAGACGCAGCAATGCTCCGGGTGCGTACTCACTTCGCTGGGATATAGCTCCTAAGGTCCGCTGCGGTCCATCGTGTTTAATTGACTTTGAGCAAAAAAGTGAGCTCACGTAAAATCTTCAGACATGCACACCTTATTAGAATATAAGAAAAATATTGTGTTTGATATAAGGCCAAAAAAGCCACGAAGGGCGAGGGGAATATTTTCAGTTTCTACTATAGGTGGCGCAAGCTACAGCCCGTTATAAATACAGCCATTCGCATCCATCCATCCGGATGGCCGGTGCCATTTTCAGCGTTCGTGCGTATGACAAAAACGTGATGTGCTCGCCTACAGAAGCAACGAACATGGGCGTCCTGGGCTGTGGAGATTGCTTTTTTTTCTACAAAAGGTTCATTTACATGATTATATACACTATGACACTATTCTACAATACACTATATATTAAATTACCAAAGAATCGGTTACGCATGTCGCACACTCTACACTCAAGACGTTGGGGCACATTATTTTCCAGAACAGCTATTTTCTATTGAACCCAATTCCAGTTTGCTTCAACTAAAACTTAACTTTTCTCATGAAAAAAGTTTTTTTTTATTATATGAGCTATATGTTTTGAATATAGCCTAAACATTGTCAGGTGAACGACTGATGCTCTCTACAACTTTTTTTCCAATCAACATATCCTTCATAATTTTCGAGCATGCTTTGGCCTACGAATATGGCTATATTTTTTTAAGTTTACCCAAGATAGTTTGGCCACACCACCATCCGTCTCCACTTTTCGAGTTTTCCATAAGATATATAAACCTAACACGACGACTGTGTCAAGAACTGAATAAAGTTGGCTCCCGAATTGCAAGTAAGGAAGGATGCACTCTTCAACTTCAAAGTTATTTTCAGTATCCTCTCAAAAACGCCCCAGAAAATTACCGTATCAACGCGCAGTAGAAAGCATGAGTGAATATCTCAGTTGTCTTGCATAGTCTACAGCCTGTGCTCCAAAATACGTCAAAACCGCAAGATTCACGCCATTCCTTCACAGGTATCGTTCGAGGGTGGAAGCGGGAAAAAAAGTCTTGCAATTAGGTGGTATTCGCATACGTTTCACTCGTTTTAGAAATCCTGTTTGCAATTTTGAGTAGCCGCAAACGCACTTAAGCGATACAATAGTTTGGGTAACAAAGATTCGATGAGAGATCTAAGTTGTTTTCGGAGCATGACTCTAAATAGGCACTGGAGAACCGTGCATTCATTAAAATGAATGTTTTAGCAGCTACTTTATAAAAGCCACGTAAAGTGATTGTATCGCTTGAAAACTTTTGGTCTACTGTAGATCCTGTGTACCTCGCCAAAAAAGCTTTTGGAACCCTCTTGAGACGGGTGCTGCAAGGTTCGAAAAATTTCCATTTTCTGACTTTTTGACTAGCAAAGATATGGCCAAAGCCGAGGCCGCCGTCCTCAGTGCGTCGAAAGATGTTAGATCGCCTCATTGGCACATACGACGAATTCCAAATAAATGTCGGGAAAATTTTGTTCAATTCATTAACTGTAACTCTGGAACAATGCATGAGTTGGAGCAAATATGTAAAGTTTAGACAAAAAGAAAATATTACATCCATCAGCTTTTCCAAATAGAAAATTGTACCTTATATTCTACATGCGAGCCGCTGACTTAACATTAGCTCTTACAGAGTCCCACATGGACCTCGGTTTGTCCATAGCGCTCAGTGGTACACCAGGGAGTTGGCGCTCAGTTGTAGATTTTTAAACATTTGAATGTTGCATAGATTGAGGTCTAACTCTGCTGCTGAGATATGCTGCAGCACACTAGATGGTCAAGAAAATTACCAAGATGTGAAGAGGATTATACAAGCCAACAAAGCCAATCCAGCGCTGAGAGCTGAAGACACGATACAATAGACCCTTTCAGCAAATGCGCGTTATCTATCTGCATGATTGCAAAACGTCTTGCAAGGGGCGTGGCCAGCGTGGCAGCGAGCGTGGCCGCCATCAACATGTACCGTCGCGTAGTCGCATAGCTGCAGCCGCAGCATCCCGGCTGATACCACGTTGTGTTTGCGATGCCTTTCCATTGCTGCGTACCGCTGTGCAAGCAAAAAGGACTGAAAGACGCATCTGGAAACAAGGTAAGACCGTTTGAGTCTAGAAACCAAAACATTCTCGCGTTGGATATAATCCCGTCCCGCTGCTCGCGTTGAAGCGGCGCAAGCGAGTAGTTTTCCACGTTGGAAATCGCTCCGAAGTAGTCACGCGTGAAATAGATGGCGGCAGGACGGTCTCTCAGTTGTTTATCAGTTGTCCCGCCTCCAATGCGAGTTTTCTACCTTCGATAACGCGTCCAAGGAGGTCGTGAACGCGTCGGCGTTTCGCGAGCGGCGAGCGTGCACGCGCAGCCGGAGCACGGCGAAATGCAATGAGTGCGCGCTGGATGAACCGGCGTTCGAAAGAAACGCCGTATCGTTTTATCTACCCGTTAAGCTGAGACTGCAGCCAGTGCCACAAGCACGAGCGCTCGAGGTCGCTGCTTTGAAGCCTTCTTCCGCAGAACGAGCACTCGCGCTGGAAATGCACGTCTCAAAGCCAGGAGCGCGGGCTAACTCGCGCTTGTTGCTTTGGCTGCGCGCCACTTTGCGAATGCGTTGTTTACAGGAGCACTCGCTGATTTAGCAGGCTTAGCGCCTCGTGTTGCTTTGTCGAGCGCTTGCGTGGGAAAGTTGCGAGTGGAGCATGCATTCGCACCTGATAAACAGGTACCGGACATTTCATCGAGACGCCGTTTCATCGAATTTCGCTTCACCGAAATTAGGAGCATTAGCGGGCTTTTTAGTTGTTTAAATATCGCTACCACCCTTTCACTTCTTCACCAAAGTTTTGGGCACTGAATCATAAGCATAGCAAAACTTGACTGGGTATGTGACATACTGTTTTCAGGTAAGACAAGCAGCTGTTCTCCACCACACATTTTGCTGCCTCCTTATCCCCCTATATGCTTATGCATTAAAAGTACTTCCTGAAAGCAGATATAACTAGCTCCGCTGCGCCTTTATTTTGTGTTTATCTGTTCACAGTGTTCATTCTAGCCTGTTGAGAATAGCTTTTTCTCTAAGAACGCAGCTGAAAGGCCAGGAAATCTGCGGTTTGGTCGATTATGAAAGTGCACAAAGAGGAGAGACATCTTTTGTTTCATGAGACATAACGCTTCAAGGACGAGGATGACACTCTTGGAGTTGGAGAGGCAAAACTTCGTCACGCCACCCAATAATCACAGGTTTAAAAAAAAAATGTCGTCGGTGTTCCTCTTTTATACTAGCCACATTAACAGCACAAGCCTTCGGTTCCCATGAAAAAAAATAGAATAGAGAAAATAAAGTTTCTTACTGTGAGCTCCACACTTCAAGGAATAAAGAAAGTTCATAAATCATATAATGATGATTATAACACTGCTATGTCCTTCGGTGTTACAACTATTTCCTAGATTAAAAATTCCTACCGCTCAACTAGGCAGTGTTCTATAAAACGGCTTCGGTGAAGTAGCATTCAATGAAACGGTCTTCAATGAAATTGGCATGTAATAATGAAGTGTCCGTACTCAGTGATAAATGGACATGATGCTGCTTGAAGATATGTCTAAGCACAACAATATTTGGGCGTTTATTATGACAACTTGCAAATTTGTGTATTCTCTTCTTTCCAGGTGTCTCTTTTCGCTTTCCCATCCGATCCAGTCGTCCGTAAAAAGTGGGTGATCGCGATAAGACGGGACGAAGGAAAACACTTCACCATCACGAAGTATACGAAGCTTTGCTCGGGTCACTTTCAACAGAGTGATTACCTTCCCAACGTCGCTGGTAACCGCCGCTACTTGAAACAACAAGCTGTGCCCAGCGTGTTCGCCTTCAACGTCTCGAAGAAGCCTCCGAGAAAGAAACCTTGTGAACGACAACCACTGCCGGTGGTGCAAAGGATTTCCATTGCTGATGACAACGTGACGAGCGAAGCACTCCTCAAGATGGTCAGCGAAGACGCAGTAGGCGAAGCAGCAAGTAAGGAGGAGGCAAGCGCCGTAGTCACTGATCTGACCAGTGAAGACACTGCAGGTGAATCCACATGTCAAGAGGATGCAAACAACGCAGTCTCCAATGTCAACAGCATCACCATGGAAGACTTGACAGGTCATGTAACCTATGATACAGACAGCGCAGTCAATGAAGAGGCAACTATCGGCCCAGTCGCCAACAACGCTAGTGACGAGTGTGCATGCCAGACTGCTGCACGTGGTCCAACTGATTTCATGCACATGGATCGGCTCCAAAATCTACAAAAACAGACCGAGTCGCAGGCAAAGCTGGTCCAAGATCTGGAGCTAGACCTCGAGAGGTACAAGGAACAACTCAGAGAAGCTGAAGATGCCCTGTCTAAGGCCCAGTCAGAGCTTTGC
Source organism: Ixodes ricinus (assembly GCA_037355805.1). NCBI lineage: Eukaryota > Metazoa > Arthropoda > Arachnida > Ixodida > Ixodidae > Ixodes > Ixodes ricinus. The sequence continues at coordinate 64,377 of JAZHYW010000072.1, forward strand.
AGTGCCCTGGCTAAATGCAATAGGTTTGACGATCAAGAAAAAGAGCTCCAAAGAACAAAGCAGGCTCTCTTCAAAAATCAAAGAGAACTTGAGCTCGCATTGGCACGATGCAATGCTCTAGAGGCAAGGGCAAGCAGAAAATTTTCTATTGAGTGCTTTAAAGACAGTCCAGCCGATGTCCAGTTTTATACTGGCCTCTTGAGCTACAATGACTTCATGAAGCTCTGGCAGTTTTTGGCTCCAGGGGAAAATGGAGAAAACATAAAATTCTGGTCTACAACATATAGTGGAAAGGCCACAAATGCTGGTAGGCATCCAATCTTGTCGTCAAGAGAGCAGCTATTTTTATTGCTTGTCCGCCTTCGTCTCGGTCTTTTTGAGAAAGATCTTGCATATCGCTTCAGAGTATCCATGGCCACAGTCTCAAAAGTGTGCATCACTTGGATCAGCTACATGTATGTCCATCTTGCACAGCTCGATCTGTGGTTGCCCAGAGCAGCAGTGGATGATGCCATGCCTCCAGCCTTCAAGGAGCAGTACTCATCCACCCGCGTCATCCTTGATGCTACAGAGGTCCAGTGCGAGGCTTCAAGCTCGCTCGTGCTCCAGTCGTCGACATATTCAAGCTACAAGTCTACAAATACCTTTAAAGGGCTCATTGGGATTTCTCCAGACGGAACGGTAACCTTCGTCTCCCAACTCTACACGGGGTCAATCTCCGACAAGGAGTGCGTTGAGAAAAGTGGCTTAAGGCATCTTTAGTACAGACATCTCAATATCCAAAACTATATAAACAAAATTTATGGGGATAAAGTAGGTAAATACATGCCTGTTTGCTTCGTTATTATGAACATCTCACACCTATGGGTGCGTCTTTTGGGGAAAGTTTCATAATAACGAGACATCACTGTAATGCACAAGATAATGAGCTTGCTGCTCCTTCTATTACTGATTATGCCTTCCACATGAGGAGCGAAATATTTATTAAACTGCTTCACCTACTCTGTCTCGGATTCATTATTTTTTACCTTAAATAGACTCGTCACTGCAGCTTTTGATGAGGGGACTCTGAAAATTACTGATAATGGCGCCAACTGTCCACATCTTGTTGGCCACTAGAGCGATTGAAATAGAAATTGGCTTGGTCAAAGGTATGAAAGTTCTTAATCCGTTGAATAAGGCGCTCTACGTGGATGCGGAGCGAAGCAATCGCTTCAGTCTCTTTACTTCTTCACTCGTGAAGTGTCCTTTTGGAAGGAAAGGAGGGATGTTCAGCCTCACGTTCATTTTCTTTAGGTCGTCCTTCAATCTTGAAACCCTTGTCTGCCATGATGGAATCTCCATCGTCGAAAGGAAGCTTGAGAAATTTAGAACACGCTAGTGTTCAGATCTTTTCCCTGCTGTATACCATGATCTCCTAGTAATATTGTATATCATTATATGACGTCTGCAGCACCTACTTGTTTATGAGAGCGTGCTAACTGTTGTTCTTGGTAGCATAAGAGACATTTCTTGTTTGAATTTTTCTGTATGTCGTCAGTAGTCTTGTGACACATGCTTTTCATTCAGTGTTTTAATTAAAGTGGGAACTAGTTTACAGATTTTTTTTACAGCAAGCAGAATATTAACTTGCTTGGGAAAATGTAGGCATGTAGATCTATTTCATATCCAAAAAATATGCCGTCTCTCCAGCCATTAAAGAAGGGTTTCCGTAAATAAAGTGATAAGTATGAAATTAGCCTGCCTTGTGCCTTGATGAAATGATTTGTACATGTTTTATAGCAGTTTTGTTTATTTCTAACAGTGGAGTCATCTCTGAGTGACCAAATAATCACTTGCATTAGCTATAATCAGTGACAGGTCAAGAAAGCAGGAGAAGACCCGAGCCGTTTGATAACACTTGAACGTCTCGATAACCAATTCATGATGGAAGGCTACGAGTACTTGCTTGAGACAGAGCTTTTACTGCATTCTGAACCTCTCACCGACTTAGAGTAGCTTGTCTACAAATGACGAAATGTAAGTAATACTCGTGTTCCAGTTTTGGCACTTTTTATGCAGTTCATCAAAGTCACACATCCATTGCAGAAAGGGGTATAAATACTGAGACCTATTTTAAACTTTGTGGAATAAAACATAGTTTGATTTCCTGAAACTACTAGCTTTACAAAAATATGTAGAAAACAAGTTTTGCATACATATACTATGCAAACATACATGAGAAATGATGCAACCACAATAAAAATAATGAAACCAGCCAGGTGTAACAGAAGCAGTGGTATGTTTTGCTTCCCAAAGCTAAAATATACCACTGCTTACGAGATGGTGGTTATGATCATAACCACCATCTCGTAAGTTGTGTGCATTGCTATCAAATGCATAGGCACAAAGAGTGGCTCTATACAGCACTTGTCATTATAAAGAGATTTTCTTCACAAGTTTGTGCGAGTAAAGCGCTCAACAAAGATGCTCTTGTACCATGTGTATTTGAGTGTAATGCGCACAGCTTGTGAGATAGGAGTATAAAAGATATTCTAAAATAATGAAAAACATGGAACAGTGTCTACATATCAGAATGTCACATAGTAAAATCACAAAGCATGCCAGTAGAATGATTATATCAGTGGTCTCAAACTCGTTTGAGTGTGGGGGCCAGATAGCCGGCACCAGAAAGGCCGAGGGCCAATGTAAAGTTGGGGGGGGGGTGCTTAAAATATTTAAAAGCGAAGAGACCTCGTGCTCTGTGCTTGTTGTAAACTCACGGTTTGGCCAGTGACATCTTTCAATTTGATTTGTTTCTATGACTACTTTGGGCCCTGACGTGATGTGATAACAAGTAAAATGTCCACAGCACCGCTAACGTGCTGGCGCTTTGAACAGAACAAGAGAGCAAGCTACAGAGTCATACTCGTTGCTCAATTCACTCAAAAATTAACGAAGTTGCAACCTTTCTCTAAAAAGCAATCAGTCAACTTGCAGTTCTTGCTTTCCTGACAATATCTTTTACAACACTCTGAACAAACACTTCTCTTCTTTTAAGGGTGATCCCCAAGCTCGTAGCTTTATCATTGCATCGCACAGGCGAGATGCATCCTTCAACAAGAGCTCGCACTTGCAGTTTAGTAGCGGAATTTTTGTACATTTCGAAGAGCTGGGAAGCAGAATAAGAAAACAAAACAAAGGGCAAATGAACACAGATAAGCATAAACTATGTGAATACATTACAAGAGCAGAGCTGCTTTTCGAGTGAAAGTGAGTCGGCAAGATGAGATCACTGTGGCACATGCCATTTCTATAGCGCTCGAGACATGGGAACCGGGACCCGTAGCCGGTTACCCGCGGGCCACGTCCCAGCGAGTCGCGGGCCGTGTGTTTGAGACCCCTGGATTATATTAAAGGCGTACTGAAGCACTGAGCAACAGTGTATTTATGATCATAACTCAATCTATGGGCTCTAAGCACCCTGAAGAACCAAAGATTACATTCATGCGTGGCTGATTTCTCTATTAAAATCTGTATCAAAGATCAAAGACCTCGGAGCTATTGCAGACACCAGAGGGCGCTGTCAGACAAGGAGAAGTTGTAGAGGGGTTTAAAGAAGAAGCTCTTCTTGTTTGACGGCACCCTCTGGTGTCTGCGATAGTTCTGAAGTCTTTGATCTTTGATACAGATTTTAATAGAGAAATCAGTCACGCATGAATGTAATGTTTGATTTTTTAGGATGCTTAGAGCCCATAGATTGAGTTATGACCATAAATAGAGTACCACAGAAAGTGGTATAGTGCCCTGTTAAGAGTGGTAGGAGTGTTAAAAAAAGAATCAAGAAAAAAATGTTACATTTACATGTTGCGCTTCTTTGCTAAATAGGGCAGCAGTGTACTGAAGTAAAACTTGTCCAGTGCCTCCTTGCAACTGGTCCAATCGGACAGCGAAAATTCAATTCTTTCGACAATCAAAAAATTCTTACAGTATACTACAAAATCTCCCCAGGCCAGGCCAGACAGAGCCATCTGCCCTAAAAGTTGATAGTAGTAGTTATGCTCTCGGTTGAGCCTGTACACTCCCGCCGCTATCCTTAGCCATGTAAAAACTCGAGGAGTCTGGGGTGGCGGCAAGCCACATGCTGTAAGGGCATTTGACTTCCACCACCCCATGAGGTACGACCTCGGTAGAATCAAAAATCATTCTGTCGGGCGAAGCTCCCAACCATGGGGAACGGGGATCCACGACCAGACCGCAGCAAGATGTCTGCATGTTGTGCCCACGGTGCCGCAGCACCTTTTCATACTCCGTCACTGCCTGCGGCTCATGAGTGATGCCATGCCTGCACGAAGTACATGTGTTGTGAATTAGAAATGGACATCCCTGCAGGTGAACAAGCATTTTTCCTACAAAAGATGCAAGAACCACTGTTAACCCTTTGATTTAGTCTTTAAAGGCGGCTGCCGAGATTTTTTCACCTGCGTGCACCTTATGTGGAAGATTTTTCTGCATTCCGAATGCACATTTCAGTCCCAATAACACCATAGCATGCTTTATAACACGTATTTGCTTCTCCAATACACATTTATTTATAGACACAATGCTAAAAAATGTCTGCATGCCTTCAACGTAGGACATTTTTCTCGTGCTGTACTTTTCAAAACATGGTACTACGCTAAATAAACGGTACCTCAACCTCACAATCTGAGGGCGCTTGTCTTGGGTGGCCTTACTCTGCATTTTCTTTGTTCAAACTGTAACTCATTTTCACAGTGGAAGGATCAAGGGTCCATTAGTAATTTGTAGATCTGTGTTTTCCATAAACTCTAAGGTTGAACAGCAAAGATTCACTATTCTGGAGCAACGAAAGAGCAAACAAACAGAAGTCGACAAAACAAATTTTCTCTTGGCAAAAAAGGCGACACCACAGAACAAAGAATTAAGCCATGTAACAAGAAAACTTGGGCGCGGCAGAGGGTGTACACATGTGTGCCCAAGTGTACTCAGGTGTGGCAGTGACAGGGTTAAGTAGACAGTATAGTTGAATCTAACAAAAGAAGCGTCAGATGCGAGCTAGCGCCCAATAGTGTTGCTGTGGTCGGCATTTACGACTGGCCAAATGCTCGCTTCGACATCTTTATTTGGATTAATCTTGCTCTCATTGACGGATATAAGAACGCAAGACTGCCATCTTTGACACTGTTATATTAAGAATGCGATTACTTCAAGCTTCCATCATGGTCCTTAGACACACCATTAACCCTGTAGTTTGCAACTGGTGATAAGTATAGCAAGATTACAACTCGTGATGTTACAGCTAGGAAAATCGTCATCGTGACATCAAGAATAAAAATTATAAGAGGGTGCCACTGAAATGTCTTGACAGTAATAGGTGAATGTGCAATACTCACAAAAATTAAATGAACATGCAAGCTCTCTTTTCCTCAAGGGAGCACTCTCCTGGTGGCGGAAGAGCAACGGTTTTATGATATGTCATTCAACAGAGAAGCAGTTGTTTAGCTTCCACCAGGATATCACTGCCATGAGAAAATCCGTGCATTTTCTGCATAACAATAGTCCTGTAAAAAAACAATTTCTCAAACGTGTATGTTTCTTACTTGACTGCTCTAATTTTCGAGAGATCCCTCTCAGCGGTGAGGTTGTCCAACCCAAGAGTTGTCCACGATTCTCTCGACTTGGCCACGCCAAAAGCCGAAGCTGTGAGACGGTTCCTGCGGGCAGCTTTCCACAACATGCTCTTGGACTGCTGGCGACTGTTCTGCTCCAGCTCACGGGCCTCGTCCGGTGTCAGAAAGAGTTCCTAGGAAGTAAAAAGAAGGTAAGGGATTATGTGCCAAAACAATGAAGGGGCATCAAGAGATCCAAGGTAGCTAAACAAAATTCATCTTTCACAGCAAGGGTGTTGGAAGTATTCAGGGGAGGCTCCCCTGCCCTTAATCATTTACTAAAAATGTCTAGAGGGTGCAATCGCCCCACCTGTTCCAATGCCACTGTTTGACAGTCGCATCAAAGCAGACTGCCCAATCCCTTCAAACTAGACCAGGAAACGCCCGAGCAGTTCCGTAGATCAAGTTGAACTATACCAACTGTGCCAGGCTGAGGTAGGGACCTGACTGCTCGATCTTAACAGATGGGTTTATGGGAATTGTGTGAATCATTTATTTGCAACTCCAGTGACCTGGGTGCAGTGGTCGGGCGAACTGGCAGACGAAAGAAAGTCGCATTCATTGTTCAGCATGCGAAAAATCTTTAAATTCCTTGCACATCAGCGGAGGAGCAAGAAAAAATATGAAAAGCTTTTTAATATGAACGTCATCATTGCTAACCAGACCCAGAGAAGACTTGCGCCGTCACGGCATTTCCAGCGCCAACAGACAAGAAGGTTGTGCGAAGATTCCTTGGACTATGTGCGTACTATCGGCGCTTCGTTAGCGATATTGCAATGATTGCCGCACCGCTCACAAACCTCACAAAGGACGCCCAGAAGTTTGAATGGGCCGAGGAGCAACAGCAGGCATTCGACGAGCTGAAGCGACGACTCCAGACTCCTCCGGTTCTTGGACACTTCGATGAAGATGCGGAAGCCGAGACTCATATGGATGCAAGTAAAGCAGGACTTGGCGCGGTACTGGTTCAAGTGCAAGAAGGCATCGAGCGAGTCATCGCCTACGCAAGTCGGACACTGTCCAAACCGGAGATAAATTACTCCACGACTGAAAAGAAATGTCTTGCGGTCGTCTGGGCAATCACGAAGTTTCGCCCGTACTTGTACGGAAGCCCGTTCCGCGTTGTCACGGACCGCCACTCGCTCTGCTGACTTGCGAACCTAAAGGACCCTTCCGGATGCCTTGCTCGATGGAGTCTCCGACTGCACGAGTTCAACATGACTGTGGTCTACAAGTCAGGCCGCAAGCACAGCGATGCCAACTGCCTGTCCAGAGCCGCTGTCGAGACATCTCCCGGTAGCATCGACGACGACGAGTGCTTCCTAGGCGCAGTGAACACCGACGACATGGCACGACGTCAAAGAGACAATCCAGAGTTGCACACGCTAATCGAGCACCTCGAAGGAGCGGGGGTACTATTCCCCGTGTCCTCTCAAGAGCCCTGCCGACCACATGAACCTGCCGCCGCGATCAAGTGTTGTTGTACCCGTCGTGACCGAGGCAGCTTCCTGCGGCGAAGTTGTTCTGGAAGGTAACCTTCAGTTTCTCCTGGGAAGAGAAATAGGCATCGCAAGAGGAGTAGCTGAACTTCAGGATATGCGCACTGTGGTCCTCATGACGAACTTTCGAACAACAAACGGAACAGCTCACTAAAGGTGCAGCTGTGGGCCACGTCGAGGAACTCCGAAACTTTGCCAAAATCACCGCGATTAGTGAACAATCATCGCTGCCTCAGCAAGACTGTACGTCGCCAGCGCAGCTCGACATTGACCCCAAGTTTCCGGGACCAAAACGACGGCAGCCAAGTCACCTCCTCACCGAATACAGCGACTGCTTCGCGACGTCTGCAAAGGTGTACCAAACCACCATTGCGAAGCATCACATCGTTACCGAGGACGATGCGCTCCCCGTGCATCGATCGCCATGTTGAATCTCGACTGGGACAGCGACTGATGCAGTTTGGGGTTTCTCTGAAGGCAGAACAGGTGTCCGCAGCGTCAATCTGTTCTCTCCAAAGTCTATGACGGCGGTGTATTCACACAGAAAGTCCATGCCGAGAATGACGTCTCTGGCGCAGTCTTGTAGAACGACGAATTTCGCGAGCAGTGCACCTATGGAATTTGTAGTTCTACAAGACTGTGCCAGAGACGTCATTCTCAGCATGGGCTTTCTGTGTGAATACGGTGCCGTCATTTACCTTGGAGAGAACAGACTGACGCTGCGGACACCTGTTCCGACTTCATAGAAACCCCAAACTGCGTGAGCCGCTGTCCGAGTCGACCGCCAAACACGATAACCATTCAGCGACGTGCGTGGCACTGTGCAAATTTTGTATCTTTGTGTATATTAATCTCTGGCATGCATAAGGATGAGCATGCATGTCCATCATCATGCCATTGTCATCAGATTTGAGAATGTGTGCAAGAATATCCGAATCGGCTAAAGTTATAAATTCTGAGGGCTCTGATATTGCTTTTCAGTAACAAAAGAAACAAAGGTGGTTTTTTAGCACTTATTTCTAATTTCCGCTTGCTCAGGCACGTCTTTAGTAATCCTAGTTATATAAATCTACTGTTGTCTATGGTTTTCTATCAAAGCTTCTAAATGGGACATGTGCTGCGAGTAATCATTGTTTTTCATCTCGCGGATAAAGAGAATGGCTAACTACTCAGCTTTTTTGGTAGCCTTGTTTATCTCACATAGGTGTGGCACGACTGAACAGGGCTTATTTAGGTGCCATTGATAAAGAACAACATGGAGCTATGTTGCTTATGAGAACCAAGAAATGACAGCAGACTGCTATGGCGAAAGGACGTCCTTTTGTAGCTCCTTGGTGTTGCCGCTATGCGATGTTGATTTTGTGAGAGTCAAAAATAAGAGGAGGGTCCAGGCAGATAAGACCCAACGGTCGTGAGTCGTGACTAAAATGATTGTTCTTGCAGACAGCGACTCAGCGAGATGTTCATTTTACAGAAATACTTCTAACGCAGTGCTAGTGTTTTTAGCATTACATGCAGCTCCGAAAGAAAGCTTGCACTGCAGAACTCCCAGTTCCTGGGTCCAATCTCCACCCTAGTCCGATTCAATATAAATGAGCACAGTACTAACTTGCAGTCATATATCACTACTGCATTGATGCACATCAAAAACTCCAGGCGAGAAGTTGCACCACAGTTCATACATTTCTCGTCTTATTTATGTCAATCTCGTCGCCCAAGGTCGTACTGTCCAAACATAACACCTAATTTGCTTTTTTTTTCTTTTTCAACACATCGCATCATTTTGAAAACAAGGTTTTTGAGCGCAAATGAAACAATTTTGTTTACATTTTGTAAACATGAGTATGAATTCCAAGGCACAAGAATTTCTCAGCGTGAATCTGTCATGTAAAACAAAGGTAGAACTAAGTCGAGCTTGGGCTCGCATTAAAAATTAGAGGCAGGCCCAGGCCAGGTTTATCGGACCACAATGAGCCAGCCATAAAATTCTGGCTAGAGCACGTCTCTACTAAAGTCAAAAAAATACATAGTATTACGTACTCATACGACGAAAAATAGGGTTTGGGCCATGTTGATAATACCTCAAGAAGGTTCCACTCAGCACTGGCCAGGATTCCTGTTGCAGGCTCGAAGGTGCCCACCGAGTCAAATAGCACAGGCCAGGTGGGCTGCTGGGCTGTCGAGACGCCCCTGGCACACAGGGCGATGTTTGGGCTCACATAGGTCTGGAAGCCATGTGGTGCCAGGGGCTGCTGGTAGGCCAGCGGGCTACCCTCGGGGACTACACCGAAAGTTGAGTTAGTGCCCAGCACCTGGACACATCTCAGGTGCTTGGCGAAGGGCGAGTCCCCGAGGCCACTTCCCAGGTCCCGCATTGCCTCCTCCATCTCCCCGAGGTCCCTCGGACGCTTCCTCGCGTCGTATAGCCTGGAGCCGACGGGTTTGGAAGAGCCGCCTTCCCGCACGCTCCTCCAGTCAACGCCGTCGACGCTGGAGGCCGCAATCCGGGAGCCACGGGGACGACGCCACTGCTGAGGGAGCTCCGTGCAGCTCACCTCGGGGGAGCTTCCTCGTAGCCCTGCCCCTTGAGGAGGGCAACCAGCCGCAGCAACGCCAAGGCATGGTTGCAGAGACCCTCTTTGGCAGCACATTCGCAGCTGCTCGCGTCAACAGCGCCGTCCGCCGCAAATGTTGCCGTCGTGCAGTACGGCTTGCCCGTCTTCTATTGACTGCGGAAGCATCTTCCGCGCGCCACCACGAAAGTATCCGCTCTGCGTTGAATCAAAATATATATCACTTTACGAACTCCAGCGAAATACGCAATCGTCAAACTTACCCACGAAGAAACGTCGCAGTTTCTGAGCGAGCTAGGCTCCAGGTAACTCTCTGTGAGAAACTTGCAGCTGCGCCGTCGATTTCGGTCGGTGGTCTTGCGAGCGGCGTAGTACTCGTTGACACGTTCATTGGTCAGGGAGCTCGGAATCGCCAACAAACTGCTGTTCCATGACATCCCATCAGAAGTAGCAGCACTCGTGCTCGCGACGCCATACATGTTCATGGCGTCGGTCGTCTCGGATCGAGTAAATCATAGTTGCCAGCCGAACTTTCGAGCACCGTCAAATTAGCGTAACATTGTTGCCAGCACCAATTTCGGAAAGGGTCTATCCACGCCCGACGTACAACCACTGTTGTGAGAACATTCGAGACACGTGCTACGAAAGATATTTGCACCGCCGTTTGCTTTCAAGAGACTCCTGAGCCAGAGACACTGTGGATTAGCGCATCTGACGCCGCTTGCAAGATAAACACAAGCAAACCAAGGGACTTTACTGAAAGCGTATGTCATTTCGGCTTGGCGTGGATTGGTTGGAATTGCTGATAGCATCGGCCGCGGTCTATTCGAAAGTGAATGCTAGTGCCACTAAATAAGCTACGCTTCAGAGTAATGAGACTAGGCCATATAATGGCTTAAAGTCGCATGGTTGCCAGTTTTCTGAAGCTTTATTTAAAATTACAGAAAACGCTTTTCCGTCCTCCATGAATGTTTAATCAGGTCGCGACAAATCAAAGCAATATTCCATGAGCTTCCTAACACCGAATCTAGTGCTTAGAAAGTCGCACTTTTGAATCATGACGATCGACAGTTGCGTCTGCTCTGCATAAGCATCAAAATGGAGGTGCCCACAACCATGTCAGGGAATATAGAGTCCCGATACTCAAAGTGCAGCTTATTTAGCAGCTCTAGCGAAAGCAATGGGCGCGGCCGTAATACAATGCAATTTGGACGTTGCCATATTATTATTAAGTCATGGATACGTTGCCTCTCATTCATCGCAATTACTGTTTGTCCCAGCCGACATAAATCACACGACAAGGAAATCTCGCGGATGGCCAAAAACCGATCTTTGCAGCAAACGCGCGCCGCGAGTCGCCGTCCGTGGAGCTCGAGAAAAGATAACAACAAATCACTCTTCCTTGGGGCACTTGATGTCGATGTCGCCATCTCGTTGAACTTAATGAAAATAAATGTGCCCCTTTAAATTCCTTTGCACAGATACGCACATATTAGAATATGTCGTCTTCTCGCCATGGTCTTAAAAGTAAGGTTGCAGAAACCTCTAGTACGTACTAAAATACGTTTCGCCAGTTTTTTCTTGTAAGTAACGTTACTATTAAAATTGCCTGAAAATGCGCTCAAAACAGCCAAAACGGTCATATTTCCAGAAGTATTCAAACTTTACGGCGCTTTCAGGGGAAAATCTAAGGGGCGTACGACCTTTATTACGGCTTCATAATGAACCTCTAAAAGGATCAACACTCTCGTGCATTCCTGAAATTCAGGTTTTTGTAGCAAATTTCGCCCATTCAGTGTCGAGCGAGCGAATCCCCAGGGTGAACGGAGTATAGCATGATTACAAGATCGTTCCGCGTTCCCGCCACGAGACGGCGAGCGAGAAGCTAGAGAAACGCGTCTGAATGCGAGCATGCGCGTTTTACACCTGCGACTTGCAGTCGCATGAGCAACTAGCGACACGTGACAAGCGAGAACCAAAGTTCACACTGCAGGCCATTGGCGAACCGCTTCCAAGAGTTGCTTCTCGGGAGGAAGCTCTCGGGAGCCGCCGTCGCTTCCGTCCTCCTCACTACAGCTCCCCTGTTTGCAACTTTCACGACCTATAAGGGTGCGCACTGGCGCTTGTCAAAATGGCTGTCATATGAGTGATCGTTAAAATGCCAGCTGAACGTCTGAAGGATACGCACACAGACACGAACCAAAAGGTACACACACCATTGAACTAGCAACTGTTTTAATGAAACCTTCTTTCTTATTAGTTAATATATTACGCTAAACGGATTCATTCCCTTCTTCTATATATCTGAACCTTCCGTTTTTTTTTCATTTTTCTATTATGTTTAAAGGGAGAAAAACAAAGAGATAAGCCAAGGCGTATCCTTGACTGGCTACTTTGTTGGGGTGTGGGGAAGGGGAGAAAAGAATATGAGAGGAAGGGAAAAGAAGAGGAAAAAATTCACACACACTTTGGCACGATTGTGATAACACAGATTGCGTATCAGAGTTGCTAGCGGTAACTGTGTTCATTTGTCTCTGTATAAGAGTCCTCCACAATCGCAGACACCAACGCAGACACAAACACAGTCACGGTCACGAATAGTTTGTCACACACGTGGTCACGTTCTAACACAAAGAAAGTTCGGACGGAGAATGGTAGTCTTGCATTGGTTGGTACCTTTTCAATTAAATGAAGAACATATTTAAAACAGATATTTAATACTAAAGCCTCTCCACCAAGCCTGTACTCTCCAAAAAGATGGAAAACATTTTCACAGCCTTGCGTTGTTCGCCTGGCGACAGCCAGGGGCCTAGTATTTGAGATATGTTTATGTTGGCGGTCTGAATACCTGGTAGGGACATGAGAAGATTTGCACGCTCTGTGTTGTAGAGCGGGCATTCGGAGATGATATGTTTAACATCTTCAGGTTTTCCACATGTACTGCAGTTGGGGCTAGATATAATTCCAAATTTGAACTTGCGGCTATTTGTGTAGGCCGCGTTGATTCGTAGCCGATGTAACAGCGTTTCTAGTTTCCTTGGAAGGCCTTTCGGAAGGAAGTTTCGTAAACAGGGGTCAATGTGGTGGGAGCAAGCATGATTGTTTTCAGGCGATGTCCAAGTCCGAAGAAAGTGATCCTTACCTAGTGTATTAACAAGTTGGCGACAGTCTGCTTTTGTAAAAGGTATATCTTCACCAAACTCCATATCGTGTCCGCGTGTGGCAGCAGCATCTGCTGCTTCATTTCCAGGGAGGCCGCAGTGTCCCGGTATCCATTGAAATACAATGTGCTGCGTTGTTTTTGTTTTCTTTTTTCCTATAGATCTTAACCTTCGGCTTCCTCTTATTTCATGTGCCTGCCAAGTGTGCGGCTCTTGGCGGGTATGCCAGTTCCTTGTGGTGCAGCGCGATCGACGGTGCGCTTACGCAGTTTTCTCCTTCGTGTCTGTAGCAAGGGCCTCGAGAATTTCTCGATTAACCCTGATGCGATTTTTTGCCAGGATGTCGCTGTTGGAAAGGTTTGGCGGACATGTGCACACCCGAAAATGGGCCGCGAGGTGCCCTGCTGCTGTGATAGCCTTCACCGACGCTGCGTGCTCTCTCGTTTTGTGATTAAGGCACCTTCCTGTTTGTCCAATGTAGCACTTGCCACATGACAGAGGAATATGGTAAACAACTTCTATTTTTCATTTGGTGTGTCTGGCCTTGTGAGATGTGCCGCAACCTATTTCTTCGTTGTTCCCCTTCCGGCACATGAAGTATACCTTACTGGGCGCAGAGCATATCGCTTGTACGCTTGTCGGCTAGCAAACTTTTTAAGTCGATGGGTGAGCCCGCGGATATAAGGAGCGACCACATAAGGTGCTCGAGACTCTTTGTTGTTATTCTTTCATCTCCTTCAGGTAGGCGCTTGATCTTTGCAGAGATGTTTTCACAAATTGAAACAAGGAAATTCTCGAGGCCCTCGCTATAGAGGCGAAGAAGAAAACTGCTTGAGTGCACCGTCAATCGCGCTGCACCACAAGAAACTAGTATACCTGCGAAGAGCCGCACACTTGGAAGGCGCATGAAGAAGAGGAAGACAAAGGTTCATATATATGGAAAAAGGAACACGAAGGTTCAGATAATATTAAAAAAAACGTTCAGCCCTTCCACTCTGGCGAGGAAGGAAGACCGGCGAAGCTGTTATCTTTAAGACATCTAGGACGATGCATAGAGGACGACGTCTAGAACGGCCTCAAGGACGACGCCTAGAGGACGACGTCAAGGACGACCTCAAGGACGACGTCTATGGCGACCTCAAGGACGACTTCTAGGCCAACCTCGAGGAAGACGCCTAGAGGACGACGCCTAGAAAGACCACAGGAACGACGTCTAGGACGACATCAAGGACGACGTCTAGGACGATTTTAAGAATGAGTTCTAGGACAACCTCGAGGACGATCTGGAGGACGGCGTCTAGGATGACCTCAAGGATGGCTTCTAGTACGACCTTGAGGACAATTTCTCGGACAGCTTCAACGACGACCTCAAGGATGACGTCTAGAGCGATCTCAAGGACACGTCTAGAACGACCTCAAGGACTTCTAGGACGACCTCGACAATGACTTCTAGAATGACGCCTAGAGAAATTCAGCCTTTCCACTCTGAGGAAAACCAGAGTGGAAATGCTGGAAGAGATTGCCGCCATCTATGAGCGACGGAGGCAACCAGACAACCGGCAAGCCGGTTGTCTGGTTGTCGTCGTTTTTCATACATGGCGATAGCTGTCCACAGTTTTGTGTGGATATTTCTTTGCCGGCGGGCATGATACTGGGGAAACTAGCCCTTAACAGCTCCGCTGTAAAAAGGGAATGAATCCGTTTAGCGTGATATGTAGACTAAAGAGAAAGGAGATTTCATTAAAGTAGTTCCTAGTCCAGCGGTGTGTCTGCCCATAGCCTCCTCTATACTGAGTATACAGGAGGCTATCTATTTATTTTATTTATTAATACTGTTAGCCCTATCACAGGGCCATTACAGGAGTGGAAGGTACAAACGATAAAAAACAAAAGGTACAAGATGTAAATACACACAGTTCTCGCATTCCGCTTCCCGTGCTGGCACGTAATCAAGACGATACACATGATACTCCTCAGTTACTCGCACATATCAAAACGTTTTCAGTGCAGTGAAGGAAGGTCGTAATGGATGATGATGTCGCCGTTTCATTCGGCAGTTTATTCCATTCCCTGACGGCTCTTGGGAAAAAACTAATTTTAAAGCCATCGTTTTTCACAGAATATTCTCCTATGTATAACCTATGCCGGTGCCTTAATTTTTCGTCTTTAAGAACTTTGAAATATTTATCTTTGTTTATACTTTACATAATCATTATTAATTAGGAAAATAAATTTTAATATTTCAAAATGCGTCCTAGATTCCAGGGTTGGAAGATTAGCCATTTGGCAGAGCTCAATAGGAGAATGATCGCGCCGGTATTTGTTATAAATAAACCTAGCAGCTAAGCTCTGAGCTTTTTCTAGTTTAAATGCATTTGTGATGGTATGTGGATCCCATGCTATTTTGGCGTACTCTATGACTGGCCCAACAAGGGTCTTATAGGCGAGGCTTTTTACGTCCGGTGAGGCATACGACAAGTTTCTTCTTAGGTACCATAGCGATCTATTGGTTTTTGCAGACACAATGTCTATATGAGCATTCCAACGTAAATCTGAAATGAATGTTAAGCCTAAGTACTTGTGCTCAGTTACCCTTGCGAGTTCATGCTCGGTGATACGGTAGTCGTACCTCAGAAATTGTTTTTTCCTCGTAACTGTCATAAAGACTGATTTTCCTGGATTTAAAACCATTTGCCAATCTTGACACCATGTGTTAATATTTTGCAGATTTCACTTTAATTTGGCCTGATAATCTGGTGTTTTAATTTCATCATAATCACGCAGTCATCTGCGAACAATCGTATTGGCACGTTAATTACATTGTGGAGGTCATTCATAAAGATGATAAATAACAGCGGACCCAAAACACCTCTCTGAGGCACCCCAGAAATGACTGGAGCAAAACTTGATGTACGACCACCGGTCTCAACAAACTGCACTCGAGAAGATAGGTAAGAACGAAACAATTGTGTTATGTTTGTGTTTTTAAAAATTTTGTTCAGTTTTAGTAATAACTTCTGATGAGACACGTCATCAAAAGCCTTAGCGACGTCTAAGAATAATATGTCAGTCTGACCGCGATGATTAATTGTTTGGGCTAGCTCGTGAACAGTTTCAATCAGCTGGGTTGTTGTAGAAAGACGCTTTCTGGTCCCGTGCTCTAATTGATGAAATTAACCATTGCTATCTAGATAATTGAGAAGATGTTTTGATACGATATGTTCGAGTAGTTTAGAGCATGTGCTGGTAAGAGATATGGGGCAATAATTTCTTACATCACAAGTAGTACCACTTTTGTGTATAGGAATAATTTTAGCACATTTCCTTGCAGTTGGTAACAAACCCTCCGAGAGTGATGATTGGAAAATAATGGTTAAATATTTGGCAACTCATTCACAGTACCTTCTTAAAAATGCGTTGGGGATTCCATCAGGCCCGGGACTCTTCTTTATGTCTATATTAAGTAGTAGGTTTAGAACTCCTTGTTCATTTACTTCAATATTGTTCATCGGGAGGTAAGTAGTTATGTCATCATTCCTCGGCACAACTCCGTTACCCAGATTGAACACCGACGAAAAAAATGAGTTGAAGTCATCAGCTCGCCTGAGATCATTTTCACACCTGTAATCATTTTTGGCGTTTGCCTGAGGATTTACCCTAGCGCCAGAATTTACGCCGGTGCCTCCCTAAGGAAGTTTTTCAACGTGACGTTATGAAACTTCGCCTGTAAAGACCCAATAAGCTGTTTTAAGTTCCTGCTCATGTTATGGATATTTATCTTTATTACTAGCATCCGCGTTCCGCGAATATGCCTTTCTGGCACGGCCTAATCTTCACTTTGCATGCACGACCTCCCTTGTAATTCAAGGGTTTTCTTTGTAGAGCGCAGCTCTTAGTGCGCCAGTTTCGGCCTGAGGTCGTGCGTCGCCGTCGGCGTCGGCGTAACCGCAGGGTCACGTGACCCCAGGTCACGTGACCCCCAGGTCAAGTGGCCCCAGGTCACGTGACCCTAGAGTCACGTGGCCGCCAGGTCACTCACCAGCTACGGGCCCCAGGTCGAACGTGACTGCCTAGGACCACGTGGCCCCAGGTCACGTGACCTCCAAGCCACCTGGCCCCTCTGAGAACCACGTGGCGCCCGGTCACGTGACCTGGGGCCACGTGGCCCTAAAGGGTCACGTGACCTGGGGTCACGTGACCTGGGGCCACGTGACCTCGGACGTCACGTGACCTGGGGCCACGTGATCTAGGAGGTCACGTGACCTGGAGCCACTGAGACCTAGGGATGTCACGTGGCCCCAGGCCGTTTCCGGCTTGAGTGGCAAAGAGGACAGCAATAGGGTGGAGGAGGAGGGGAGTTGAGAGGAGGAGGAGGCAAGGGGATGAGGTTGAAGGATGAGGAGGAGGTGAAGGAGAAGGAGGGTGGAGGGGAGGATAAGGGGAGGAGGAGTAGCAGGCAGGATAACGAGGGATGGAGGAGGGAACAGGGGTATACCTCCCTCAGTACCCTTCCGTCCTCCTCCTCAAGAGCTGCACTCAATCCGGCGTTACAGGGAGTTGTAAACTGGCTTTTCATTTTTAGTATTTTTGGCATACTTGGAAATAAACTGCCGAATACAAAGTGCCGTCACATCCGAGAAGTGATTCCACAGAGCCTGAGTGCCAGCACGTGACAGATAAAGCATCTGAAAATCATCAAACGAACCTTCCAAACAATCCAAAATGCTCACGTCATCCGTGGTTTTAAAAGTGAGAAACGTTTTTCGCGACTGATTAGCATCAACGTCGGCTCTCATGTTCAAAGTCAGCATTACCATCTTGTGGTCAGATAAACCTTCGAAAGTTTCACAGTTAGACATATTTGAAATCATGTTGGTATAAATAAAGATTAGATCCAGTACCGTTGACGTCGTTAAGGTTACTCTTGTATAGTCCATTACAACCTGCGTCAGACCGTAGCAAAATGCAACTTCCAGCAATTGGTCACAAATAGAAACGTCAGCCTGTCCAGGAGTAAGTCTCTGCCAATCAATACCGGGTAGATTAAAGTCCCCCAAGAATATGACATTCTTTTCACGATGCAGTTTTCAGTCCATGTAGTTGCGCAACTTCAAGATAGTGTCTATAGATAAGTTATTGGGTCTGTAAAAGGCTCCGATAACTACCGGATGACCATTCAGCTCAGTCTTCACCCATATCATTTCTAGTTCATCGACAACTTCTAGTACCGTGCATACTATATCATTTTTAATGAGCAGTGCTACTCCCCCTCCACGCCCAGCTCTATCTTTTCGCACTATAGTGTAATTTAGAGGTGTAGCTTCATAGTCCAAAATATCTTTGTGCAGCCATGTCTCGGTAATCACGACAACGTCAGGCTCGTGTTCTAGCAGAACACATTCAACCATAGTAGCTTTATTCAGAACACTCATAGCATTAACGTTTATTATCTTGAAGTCCATCCGCGCACTCTTGTGCAGCCAGTTACTATATGCCTCACCGAGACTGGATGCTCCCGGCGACACAGGATACCTTGCCTTTCTATTTTCGTCCCAAGCGTACATTCTATCGTTTACTTTTAATTTGTCATATATCACTTTTACCTTTGACCCTTGTCTTTTTCCCTCGATAGCAGAACTCCATAAGTTTTTTTCTAATTTCATTATTTCGTTTGGAGAAATCTTCATTAATGCTGTATGCGGTACCTTTTAGTCTGACACAGTTCTTCAGAATCGTGACTTTGTCCTGAAAATCTGCAAGCATAACAATAACTGGTCGATTTCCGCGCGGAAACTTTCTGCCTATTCTGTGTAGTCTTTCAATGGTGTCAATTTTCAAGTTTAGTTTAGCATCGAACACATGATCAACCACAATTTTCGCTAGCGCTATCCTCGCTTTCCAGTGGTTCTTCCTCGGTTCCTCTGATAATAAGGTTATTTTTGCCGTCCCCGATATTCTAGGTAATCGACTTGTCTAGACAGATTCTACATTTCGTCATCCCGACCGGTGAAAGCATTTCCGACACTGGCAAGTCTGCTACCGGTTTCATCCACGCACTCCAGTTTTTCTCAATCTCCGACAGCCTGTTCCACAATTAGCAGTTGCTTCTGAGGAATTTTCTTTTCGTCTGCCTTTTTGTTTGCCTCTGTATGTGTGTCCTTCAAACGTTCAGCTGGCATTTTAACAATCATGAACCAACTAGCTCAGCTTCAAGTCGTCACATATGGCTGATCGTCATAGAACAGCAGTACGAGGTTGTGTCTGCGAGCACCTAGGTAATTTAGCTTTGCTATGTGCGAGCAGTTTTAGTGCTCATATTATTTTATTGTCAGAAAGGTGTAGACAAGTGCCTTTATTGTGAAGCCAATCATCCATGAGCTAGGAGGCGCGATTCTCACACCACGGAACCACCATCGCTGGAGGTTACGAATAATCGGTTTCATAATTTGTGTAAAACGTTGTGAAAGCTGCTGACGTGAGCATAAGGTTCTATCTTGTTGATCCTTTGCAGGTCTTTTTCGCGCAACCAAAACCATAGCCATACAGGAGACATACGGCGACCTTTAATTCGCATTACGTGTTATGCTTTAATCACTCTGATTCCACGCGTGATGTCACGTTTCACGTGAGCATTTTGGGTTGTTTGAAATTCTTGCGCGAGGGCATGTAACTCTGACGTCATGACCTATCGACCAATCAGGATTTTCCAGTCACGCCTGGAAAATCCTGATTGATCGATCATGACTGAGTTACATGCCCTCGCGCAAGAATTTCAAACAACCCAAAATGCTCAACCAAAAAACTCCTGTATGTACTCCTACTATGGAATTGTGTATACGTGTAAATTGCACGTGGTGTTAGTGGATACGGGATTCTGTGTTGTAATGCGATGGGACCAATATCCACATACAGGATCCTGTGTAGGTATAAAGTATTGATACCCGCACACAGGATCCTGAATAGGTATACTGGGATCCACCATGCTGCCTCAAGGATCCCTAATCGAGTTCCATGCTGGGCCCGGCACCTTACAGAACAGCACACGACAAAGCAGCACGGCGACAAAACAGCACAGCGTCAAAACAGCACCGCGTCAAAACAGCACAGCGTCAAAACAGCACGGCGACAAAACAGCACGCGTCAAAATAGCACGCGACAAAACAGCACAGCGTCAAAACGGCACAGCGACAGAAGAGCACATGCCAAAACAGCACGGCGTCAAAACAGCACAGCGTCAAAACAGCACAGCGACAAAACAGCACAGCGTCAAAAGGGCACAGCGACAGAAGAGAAAGGCTTCCAAACAGCACCGCCGCAAAGCAGGACAGCGTCAAAACAGCACAGCGACAGAAGAGCACATGCCAAAACAGCACGGCGTCAAAACAGCACGGTCAAAACAGCACGCGTCAAAACAGCACAGCGTCAAAACAGCACGGCGACAAAACAGCACGCGTCAAAATAGCACGCGACAAAACAGCACAGCGTCAAAACGGCACAGCGACAGAAGAGCACGTGCCAAAACAGCACGGCGTCAAAACAGCACAGCGTCAAAACAGCACAGCGACAAAACAGCACAGCGTCAAAAGGGCACAGCGACAGAAGAGAAAGGCGTCCAAACAGCACCGCGCAAAGCAGCACAGCGTCAAAACAGCACAGCGTCAAAGCAGGACATTGACAATATAGCTTGAAACAGAAGTTTTCGGTGTATTGCGGTGAATATTTGTAGACTCATAAGCTTCTCGGTTCTTTTCGGTTTATTGGCGAAAACCAGTATACTGACGAAAATGTAATATTTAAAAGCGTTTGTTTAAAATGTATAGTGAGTAGACCAGGTACTGGTTTTCTTATTTGTTGCTGTCTGGCAGCCGACGCGACCTGTTCTGCAAGACTCACTGGGGCCCTATCGTAATCTGACATTATCGTCATGTGCTCGTGTTTGTACGCAGGTCAAGCATGAACTTCACTACCACTTCGGTCGGAGAGGCCAATATCAAAATCCAAAAATTTGCAAGCATTGTACTCAGTGCGTTTTTTCTCCATTTTCACGACTCCGAGAGGTGGTAAATTCGCGCAGACCACAGAAACGGCAATAAAACAATCGTATTTATGCCCTCCTCTAGACTAGTAGACGGAAGCTAGGGAGTGTTAAAAAATGTGCGGCATTTACGGACGCCCTTGATTTTCATTGTTCAGTTCACGATTAAACTCTCTTCTTTGAGCAAAGAATTCGGCACACAAATCCCTATCAGGTGAAAAACCCAGATTTCGTCCTGAAAACCCCTGCGCCCCCGGAGCTTTAGTTGAAAGTTGAACCGATCTGGGAGACAAGATAAAAACTGCGAAAGGAAGTAGTCATACGGTGAATAATGAGTCACCCTCCCCCCCCCCCAACCCGTCCCTCCAAACGCCCTCAAAGATACTCACCTTTTTCAGTTAAAAATGAATTTGGAAAAATGAATTCGGTGGACTTGTATCGGTTTTATTCACTTTAAGGCGAAAACGCTGAACCCTAAATATAGCGTTAATATAAAAATGCTTGTCTCAAAGTAGGCACTGTAAAGGAAGGGAGGGTCTAGGCCAATTCGTTGAGAGCCAACTCTTCGACGGCACATTTTGTCGAATCCGTACTCTTGGGAGCAAGTTCGGAGTGGGGAGTATACTCGATGCGGCACATGAGGCCCCCTGAGCAATACCGAAGCCCCCGCTGGTGCGTATTCTGGCTATTTCTCGAGCAGTTCTGCTAATTTTGACGCGCAAGTTTGCTGGTGATGTCGTCTACAATAAATAAATCAGTCGCATGGCAATATGCTGTCGTTAGTTGTTAAAAAAAAAAAACAGAAAGCGTGTGCGTCGACGGTATGCTCAGCCCATGCTGTACGGCAACAGCATTGAGGCTGTGGCATGTTTCTGTTTCACCGGTTTCCACTCGATCGAGGCCTTCGTCGGCAATATTCTGTGAATTTAACTCAAAACAACTTCTCGCCTGCAAGCTGCAGCCGCGTGTTTCCGGGACATTTTATTCACGGCGAATGAACCCCGCAGAATCGGTGCCCATTGTACACCTTGAATACGCTCGACATTAAAGTCACCTTATCTTACCGGTTCTATCAATGCATCTGTAATCGGCGCATCTCCCGCTTTTTTTTTTTTTTTGTTTGGGGGGGGGGGGGGTCGTTCTACGCTTAGGTGGTAATTACAAAACGACGAGTACTACGGAACCTCACCGGACCGCCGCAAACCAGATGATTCATAACTTGAACTTGTGGACTTTTTTTCCCAAATAATTTTTCCTCTTTCGCTGGTTCTAAAAGAAAGACCAGATAACGCAGCCAACATCGACGCGAAGATATCACCTTGCTAGACATACTCCAAACTCTTCAGAGATCACCGTAGTTAAGTAGTAGTAAGTACTGCTAAGTTTATTTATTTTTAGCAATCACACAGCAGCAGCACTCGGGACACTGACTTGGGAGCGATCCCGTCGCCGCCAACGTACTTTTTTTTATGTTTCTTAACTAGCTGTTATTTAATGCCATACAATGTCCATCCATTAGCCTTTTCGTTCTGTTTTGTTTTCACAAAACGCTACCTATTACAGCCTTTTTAACGCTCAGCAATGACGGATCAAGATAATTATCGCGCAGAGAGAGGTGAAGAGCGCGCTCGAAGTTGCTACATGCGTGCTGTTTTGTCGCTGTGCTGTTTTGACGGCGTGCTGTTTTGGCGCGTGCTCTTCTGTCGCTGTGCCGTTTTGACGCTGTGCTGTTTTGTCGCGTGCTATTTTGACGCGCGCTGTTTTGTCGCCGTGCTGTTTTGACGCTGTGCTGTTTTGACGCGTGCTGTTTTGACCGTGCTGTTTTGTCGCGTGCTGTTTTGTCGTGTGCTGTTCTGTCGCGTTCTGCTGGGCCCATAACAGCGATTGCTGTTATGGGCTCTTGCCACCAGTAGAATGACGTCAATTGTTGATGTAGTTGTATTAGTTGTCGACGCTGATGTTGTAGTTGGCGGTGTATGCGTCCGTCCTCAATGTTGCCAAATCCTTGAAGATCGGCCACCGCAGCGTCAATGACCCGCTCCATACTTTGAATTTTCGTAGTGTCCGATGCCCACTCAGAACGGAGGGAATTGGAGCATTATTTGAATAGAAGTGAAAATATGGTAGAGCGATTTTGTAAAGACCAGGATTGCGCCTCTATTGGCAGTTATAGGAATGACTATTCATTGCCTGTTTGACTTCCCGTATGAAGCCATATAGGGTTTAGCTACCTATTTCGGATTCCTATATGCAAGTGCATAGGAAATACTTTCTTGCAAGGTGTCCTGTATAAAAAGAAAACAGGAAGTTTCTTCTTGTAAGACGTCCTGTATAAACATCTACAGGAACTGCATTCCTGTGTGACTTCCCACAAAAATGCATACATAAAATGGCTCCTTTTATGCTTCCCACAAAATTGTATACAGAAAACGCCTTTTGGCAAGACTTTCTGAATTAATTGATATGACATTTTCCAATGTGGTCCGGTTCGTGTTTTGCTGCTTTCTCATTTTTGTCATCACACAGCTCCTCGTGCATAATTTATGGCCACGAGAAAGACTCGTGATATTCGCCTGGGTCTTTCGAAAGCACACAGTGAAATAACAACCGCTACATTGGGGCTCACTCACTCGAGCTTCTGTGGTACAGTATGCCAAAAGCCAAAAGCCACGGATTTGCTGCCAGACCGAGTTCTTTTTTAGAAGCTCGTTAAAACAGGGATACCACTTGTTATATAAAGAAACGAGTACTATTTAGTAGCGTTGATTAGAGGCATCGCAGAGACGTTTATGGCTCTTTATCCATGGGCGCTACCGCGAACCGAAATTACTTGTAGAAAATCTAGTAACGTTGCCACGAATGAACGGGCATGTTTGTTGCAACTCCCACAGAAGTGCAGGATGTCCGAGGTGCCGCTCATTACTTCAGCCGCCGGGTGACTTTGCGACCGGTTCAAAAAATAATCCGGAGGCGACCACCCGAACGAATCGCTCGTGCGACAAAAAGCTGTCGCGCGATCGTTGCAATTTGCAAGAGTGCCATTCAAAGCAGTACTTTTGTGCTCCAGATGCGGGTTGCCTTTTCTGAGACGCAAATACACAAGCATTGGTATATTTCTACTTGCCAATCCAGAAGCCTCCCCCGTTTGTTTCAAATCCACGCTCATAATCCTTAAGGTTTTTCTCGAAGAGGTCTTCTCTGTTTTCCTTTGATGTCCTACGTTGAATCACCTGGAAGTCGATAGATGAGTCAGCGCAAAGAGAATCAATGCATCCTATTTTCTCCCGCCGTGTTGGGACAGCACTATAGACACGTTTTACGCTAATTTGGAAAACGGTAAAGGCTACAGATCCCATGTGGATGGTTGAGCGTGTTGGTTATTAATTTACGATAAGGAAAGAGGGACATTTAAGACAAACAGACAAGACAGGCTTTCGACTTTCAACAAAACGTTTACTGGCTCGACTTCGCCTCCTGAAGCTCGACGGGGGGCGTGGGGGAGGTAGAGAGGGAGGATTGTGGGTGAGAGAAGCGCGAGCCATGTGGCCCTGCTCGCAGCTAAGCGTGCATGGCGGAAAGGGGGGGGGGGTCTGCTGTGTGTCAATCGACACGTCGCCGTTACACGCAGCCCCGAGTGCGGGCGGTGCCCTCTTGGGGAAAGAAGGGAGGAGGGGGAAAGGGCGCGGAGAAGAGGAGGAGGAGAAGAGGTGCCGGCGATGCTCTCTTGGGGAAGGAAGGGAAGAGGGGGAAAGCGCTGAGAAGAGAAGGAGAAGAAGATACGGGAATTTAGACTTTTTATGTCTTTGGAGGGACCCTCTCGCCCCGCAGGAAGCGAATCTCTCGATCGGAAAGAGAAAGGGATGGGCTGGACAGGTTTGAGACTGAGGATTTGATATGTAGAGACTCAAGGATTTCCCTGCCGAATCGAGATTTGTGCCCGCCGAGAATTTTGGTTTTCGAGAACTCGGGGGTGCACGAGGGGCAGTTTTTGGCGTGAGCCACGACTGGATGAAAGGAGTCGGGAGAAGGAGACGAGATCTCCTTGGCGTGCTCCCGGAGACGGTCATTCACGCAGCGCCCCGTCTGACCGATGTACTCGGCCCCGCACACAAGAGGAATACTATACACCTTTTCCCTTGTGCAGGGCCGGAAGCACTGCGCGTGTTTTTTGTGCATGTGGGTGGGGGTTCCGGGTTGGTTACTCGCTTGCACATGCCTCCCAATTTAAATTTGCATGTGAAAAGAACTCTGGTGCCGAATCGATGTGCAAGCGCGCGGAGTCGGTGTGCCGTGTTGTGGGAGTGAGGAATGCACGCAGGGCGGGCAGACCGGGTCCCGGAGGAAGCTCTTTTTGGGCGGCTCCTCGACTGCAGGATGACGTTTCTTGCTGATGTTACCTAAAAGGTCCACCGGGTAGCCCGCCCTCCGGAGCCTGGTGGCCTGCAGCGACAGGCTTCCTCTGATTTTGGAGGTGACTTGCGTCGTGGAGGAGCTCCGCCGATCACATCTGGTGCTCTTAGATGGCGGACATAGGAGGGCCGATTCTGTTGTAATGAACAGAGACAAATTCGCAAAGAAAGTGGATGAGGCACTAAGAAAGAACTTTGTTCCCCTAAAGGAACGCCCATCAGGAGAACTCCGGTCCTGAAGTCAAATCTACTTGTGATTCTCTCAGCCTCCCTTCCTTAACAAACGCTAGTTTCCTGCCCCGTCCAAAACAGTACCGTTCCATCTTCTTCACGGCCAAAAACGCACAAGCAGGAGATTCCCAATCGAAGCATAATCTCTGAGGGGGGATGCTGGCAGGAAACCCTCTCGCCCTCTTCCTACAAAAGCACCTTTCTTCTATCGATCTTCCCCACCCCTTCCGCGTTAAGGGCTCCCTTGAGGTGATTGATTTCATTCGACCTTTGCACTCCAATCAGGACCAGAACATGTTCTCGCTGGATGTCGAGGACATGTATTACAATCTCGACCTCAAAATTCTTCTAAGCTCTGTTTCTGAGGCAATTGACCTACATGGAATGACGAGGTTTCAAAACGCGTCCGGAATCCCGGTCGGAGGCTTCCTCGATCTCCTCCGGCTCTACCTGGGATCCACTCTGGTTGAGCACGAGGGAAAGGTTTTCATTCAGAAATCGGGCGTGTGTATCGGTTCCTGCCTCGCGCCGATCCTCAGCGAGATTTATCTCTTTTTTGTGGATCGCGCGGTGCAGGAGCATCTTGCTCGCTCGGGTAATGAGTGTAGGATTTTTCGGTACGTTGACGACTATCTGGTTCTTCATCCTGTCTCCAACTCAGATGTTTCCATTCTTCAGGCATTCAAAACTCACGCCAGTGGCCTCACCTTCAAAAGGGAAGACCCTACTCAGGAGGGCCTTCAATTCCTCGATCTTCGACTGACCCACTCGTCTCACGGTCTATGCTGGTCTTTTCAACAGCGTTCCCAAAAACCTGTCCTCCCCTTCTCTAGCCATCATTCAAAAACCGTTAAGTCCGGAATTGTCCAGTCTCTCCTTTCCTCCTCTTGCAAAAAGTCCTGCGATCACAAGATCAGAGGGAGCCTGTCGCTGCAGGCCACCAGGCTCCGGAGGGCGGGCTACCCGGTGGACCTTTTAGATAACATCAGCAAGAAACTCATCCTGCAGTCGAGGAGCCGCCCAAAGAGGCTCCCTCCGGGACCCGGTCTGCCCGCCCTGCGTGCATTCCTTACTCCCACAACACGGCACACCGACTCCGCGCGCTTGCACATCGATTCGGCACCAGAGTTCTTTTCACATGCAAATTTAAATTGGGAGGCATGTGCAAGCGAGTAACCAACCCGGAACCCCCACCCACATGCACAAAAAAACACGCGCAGTGCTTCCGGCCCTGCACAAGGGAAAAGGTGTATAGTATTCCTCTTGTGTGCGGGGCCGAGTACATCGGTCAGACGGGGCGCTGCGTGAATGACCGTCTCCGGGAGCACGCCAAGGAGATCTCGTCTCCCTCTCCGGACTCCTTTCATCCAGTCGTGGCTCACGCCAAAAACTGCCCCTCGTGCACCCCCGAGTTCTCGAAAACCAAAATTCTCGGCGGGCACAAATCTCGATTCGGCAGGGAAATCCTTGAGTCTCTACATATCAAATCCTCAGTCTCAAACCTGTCCAGCCCATCCCTTTCTCTTTCCGATCGAGAGATTCGCTTCCTGCGGGGCGAGAGGGTCCCTCCAAAGACATAAAAAGTCTAAATTCCCGTATCTTCTCCTTCTCTTCTCAGCGCTTTCCCCCCTCTTCCCTTCCTTCCCCAAGAGAGCATCGCCGGCACCTCTTCTCCTCCTCCTCTTCTCCGCGCCCTTTCCCCCTCCTCCCTTCTTTCCCCAAGAGGGCACCGCCCGCACTCGGGGCTGCGTGTAACGGCGACGTGTCGATTGACACACAGCAGACCCCCCCCCTTCCGCCATGCACGCTTAGCTGCGAGCAGGGCCACATGGCTCGCGCTTCTCTCACCCACCATCCTCCCTCTCTACCTCCCCGACGCCCCCCGTCGAGCTTCAGGAGGCGAAGTCGAGCCAGTAAACGTTTTGTTGAAAGTCGAAAGCCTGTCTTGTCTGTTTGTCTTAAATGTCCCTCTTTCCTTATCGTAAACTAGGGTCCCAGTGAGCCAATTAGCGCGTCGGAGGGAAACCCGTGACTGCGCTCCATCTCACTATTCTCGTTGTCAGCTCAGATAAACAGCCATTTTTTCGCAAAGTTCATACGTCGCGCGAAGTAGTTCTTATGATATATGGTTGCCGGAGTAAGAAGCGACGCCTTTGGCGTTTGAAGCGCCTTGATAAGGTAACAGATATCTAGTCTCCAATGCAGCCTCCACATATCTATATTCTTCGCATGAAGGGGGAAATTGGTAATGCTTCACAACAAACCGGATTTTTTCGTTACAACGGGGTGTTTCCACGTCAGCTCATACAATGATGGTCTGGGTCGTGTTTGTTATGTTTACGGGAAAACATGTATACGTGGAAGTCATGCTCCTTGGGGAGGAGCATTCAGATACGTGCTGAACGTCGTAAATAATTATCTTCTTTAAAATAAAAAAAAATATAAAAATTTCGAAGCTTGAGGCGGGGCGATCGTCAACATTTCGCTGTTGTATATCGCACAGCCGTGAATTTCACACCGAAGCATGCACGTAGTAATACATTTTTCAATTTATTTTGTGAATGGTTTACGACATTTGTATACTGAATATTAAAAGTTACAATGAAAGAGTTCTACACAAAAAAGAGAAGTTGGAAAGTCGTCAAATGTTACGGGCTTTAGAGACACGTTCACTAATTATATAACAACCAACTACTACCTAAAAAACGACGCAAAATATATGCAAATGATCACCCTTAAAGGCGTGTTACAGCCACATATAAGAAAACTATGATTAGCGATTCTTTTAGTGTTGTTGTTAATGCGGAAACTCAGCTAATTTAACTAAAACCTGGCAAAATTGCATTTCAATATAAGAATATACTAAAATTTTTGCTTTTTTAAACTCTTAACCGTTTCCAGTGAATGGAACTAACTGGTGATGGCAAAACATTTAAGAGAAAAACGACACCTTCATTCAAATTTAGCTACTTGTCTTTGTTATTCGGGCTTTGTCGCAAGGACGCCGGCTCCATTCAGACATTTTAAAGACCTGACAGAGGCTGTACAACAAGAGGTGATCTCTTGCACTGGCGTGAAAATTTATGGCGTCACCTAGTTTCTGTTTATATTTGCGTTTGGACGAAAACCGGTCCGAATTGAGTGCTTTTTTACGGAGTGCCGCAAAAAGGCTGCGCATGCCTTGTCTATGCCAACCATATTTTTAATTGAAACACCTTTCAATTTATAAATTATAAAGTTAGTCACTAAAAGTCGAAACAACAACCTAATACTACCAAGCGCTTATTTTTTCCTAAATTCGCCCTTTAAAATGCCTAGTTTTCTCTTTGCTGTCAATACATTTTATTTGTGTTTCATGATGTAATGAAACGAGCTTTTCTGAATTCCTGCATTCCTCAGCCAGATCCTTTAGCCAGGAAATGTCTGAATTGATCTTATCTAGAGAACATGAATCATATGAAAATACACACAAATACCGGCAAGATGGACGGATCACTTTCAACTGCTGTCTTTATTGACGACTAACTCCACTTGGAGAAATTTGGCGTCTCTGACATGTAATACAGGACGCACATTATTTTCATACTTCTATTTTTTTTTTCTGCACCAGTTTTAGTTTTTTGTTTCAGAAAAAAAAATGTAATCACGTGACGCAGTAAATGTTTTTTCTTGATTCAGACGATTCTTTTTTCCGAACAGAGAAGCGTAGCTCGGAATCCGGAAAGAAGTGTGTAGCAGTACGCGTTTTGGGGGGTTTGGGAAACCGACTGTAGTCGGGGCGTACTTTAGACGTCCATGTCACAGTCGGAGAGAAAGGGTTTTTGGGGAAAAAAGGTGAGTAGAAGAGGGAGAAGGGTGAGTTTTTTCTCGTTTTTGTCGAACCGTCGAAGTCTGATTTGCACTCTGTGATGGTCATGACAGCCGTGGAGCGGCCGAGCCGGCAAGGGGAGGGAGTGTCCAGCGGTAAGGATGACTTGAATAGGTTCCAGTCACCTAGAGGGTGATTGGGCAAGTTCGATGTAGGCGAAAGAGGGTAGTTCTCTGATTTAGTTCGACCACAGGGAGTGAATTGATGAGTCAGTATGTCGGAAAGGTGTTGTCACCATTTCTTTGTTGTCTTTTTCTTCAGAGGAGCGAAATTAATACTGTCCCGTCTAGGTAGTTCTCCAGGAAGCTGTAGGGTAGGTTAATATTTCTGTACTCTTCCTGAGTGCCCTTTCTCTGTGTCGTAGAGGGTGTATTGTAGAGGAGGTGGACGTCATCTGCGCGAGTTCCACAGGGGTTGCAGTCTGGACTCCTAGAGGCTCTCATCCTGTTTTTCCATGCGGGAGTGAGGGTGCTGCCCGTCCGAAGTTGGCGGAAGAACGCCGCCGTTGCCCTGTTCATGCGTGCCGGCGGTCGCGTTCTGCCATCCGTGCGTCTGAATGCTGACTTGCGATCTCCCCTTCGCCAGAATGAGCTTGGCGTCCGCGGACGGGGCACCTTGGATGTGGGCGCAAAGGACTCATCGTAGGCGAAGGTTGCCATCTGGTCGGCGATCTCGTTTTCTGATGCCGCAGTGGCTTGGCAGCCACTGAAAGCCGAGCCGATGTCCGAGCTGCTCCAATGCCATCGGGTCTGCTGCGATTCTTCGCGCCAGTGGTGGTGCCTCTTTCCAAGTTATCTAGCATGAAGAACGCTGCTTATGAGTCGCACAAGATTACCCACTTGCCGCCCCCAGTGCTGCCTTTATGAACGGCCTCGAGGGCGAGCATGATCGCCGCTAGTTCTGTGGTGGTGCTGGTTGCATGGCGTGCAAGGTGCTCGCTCAGTCTAACGCCAGCCGCCTCGAAGGTCTGCCATGGCCGTTGATGACCCTTCTGTGGGACGTACTGAGCCGTCCGTGAACACTTCGAGCTAGCCGTGGTACTGGTCCTCGATGTGAAACAGCGCAAGCGTCCGGAGGGTCACTGTTGTTGCCGTCCTCCTTGATCTCACCCCGGGGATGTGTAGTTCGACGTCCAGGGCTGCGGACGTTTTGCAGTGTGGGAGGTCGGCCAGGGCCGTGGCGGTTCCCGCGATGTCGCCAAGTTGACAGAGCGCGCGCCCAAGTCCAAATTTTGTTCTCTGCGCAATTTTCATGATTAGGCTACGCGTCGATCGCCACTTCTTCATTCGGATAAGGTGCCCAAGGGCTCGCTTCTGTATTGTGGCACAAATCCTGGCTACGCCGGCCTCCACGAATGTCTTGTGTGATGAGGCGTTTTGGGCCATGCTCAGGCGAGTTCTTAGTGGCACCCTCTGGGCGCCCTTTCTATGTTTTCTTGTTTTGGCGCTGTTGAGCTGTAACCAATGGCAGAACGTAGGCTGGGCAGGACATGACGAAGCCTCTTGTACATTTCCAGTATCGCTAACCGCGACATGCCCCACGTTGCGCTCCGAGCGCCCGCAGGGTGTTTGTTTTTTTTGCACATCTTTCGGAGCACTGCAGCTACAGCCGGCCCGCAGGACACGCGCGCGTCGAGCGTCAAACCCAGGTAAGTTGCTGTCTTTTGATTTTATCGGCGCTCCCTGACGTGTAGTACTTGACGAAATGTTCGCAGTAGTGGGAGCCTGGAACAGAGCCGTGGCCTTCAGCCGATATGCCGAGGCTCAGTTCGTGTAGTCGGTGCACCATGTTGGTCAGTGCCCGCCGCAATCCCTCACGATTTCCTGTTTGCGGTTTGGATGTCTGGTACGCCAAAGCGCCACATCGTCTAGGTATACCGCCTTGTTTCAAGAGGAACTGTGGCCGACCTCCAACTCCGCAGTCCAAGGGAGAGACCTGATCACAATGGAAAAAAGTAGCGGGCGCAGCACGCTCCTTGAGGCACAGCTGCTGTTATCCCGCGTGGTGTGCTCTGTGTTTTGCTGGCACGTACAAACCGTATTCCCTCGGTCAGAAACGCATGGTGTATGACAGGTCGCCCGGTGATTACGAGCTCTGGAGAACCATGAAGATGGTGTCATTGGGGAGCTCATTGAGGACCTTCCTCACACCTAGGAAGACCAGTGGACACGACCGTCACCAGCCCCTTTCTTTAGTTTCCTCCAGGGTGGTGGTGAGGTCTGCAACAAAGTCCGCAGTGCTCCTGGGTGTCCCCTAAAGCCGGAGGAAGCAGTCTGGAAGCGCGTCTACCGCCTCCAGGTGTTAGTTTAACGTCGCAGCACCATCTGCTCCCTGTAGCTTGACCAAGCAGGAGGTTAGTGAGATAGGCCAGTAGGAGCTCAACTCATGGGCCGGCCTTCCAGGATAGAGCAGGGGCACGGCAATGGTCCCTCTCAAAGCCCTTGATATCTCAGCACTGCTCCAAAAATGTTCATGTAGTCGAGGAGGCTGTCATGGCACGACTCGTCTAGGTTCCTGATGACCTGGTTCCGTCCCTCCGGCAGGGGCCTGCGGACGAACGCTTGCGCTGGCATGCGTCGATGGAGTGGTTTAGTTCGTGTAGCATGAAGGGGCATCCATAGCCTACATGCTGGGCGCCGAAGGGTTTCTACGGGTCAACCAGTCCGGGGGGGGGGGGGGGCTCGGCACACCAGTGGGTGGATTGGAACCTTTTGTGAAGAGGTCTGCGGGTAGTTATGTCACCTGCTGCACTGTCGCTCCTCTCACTAGCGCCAGCCCCACAAGTATAGGTTGTCTTGGGTGCGGACGTCCGGCAGAGTGTTTTAACCATCCGCAGGCTTTTTTTCCTCCAGCTGGCATGCGGAGTCTGGAGCAGCGGATGCCCCACTGCCTTTTTTCTAGACTTTTCCCTTGGCGGCGGAACCTGGCGTCTAGTCGCTTGCACTCCTGTATGTCCTCCAGCTTGTTGGTCCTCTAGGATCTGCGTTGTGCCCGTCGTCGCTGAGCTCTCAGGCGTACCCAGAGCATGTCCGGTTTTGCTCTTGTGATGGGAACCTCTGCCATTCTTGTGGATTATTTAAGTGCTTCGGCAATGTTTTCTGGGGCCAGGGGTGCGCCAGAGTCTTCCAGTTTGTCCAGCTGTCCTCTGTTCCTTCCATCCCACGAGGGTTTTAGGTCTTGAGTGGGGCCTTGGGTGGCTTCCCGATGATGATGGGAAGGTGGTCACTGCGCCAGCTGTCCATCTATAGTCTGGCTGTCAGGCGCAGTCCTCTGGTAATAAAGGCGAGGTCAAGGACGCTGCCTTCAACTCCCGGGGCGGACGAATGTTTGTTCTCCGCTTGTAATATTATGGAGTGCCAGGCCGTCCAGAGTGGACTGTGAAGCACGAACCCTTGCGTCCGTTTTCTTGTCGCCCCATGTCTCGTTTAAAGTCGCCTGCGATTACAGCCTCACCCTTGATCTGCGTGCAGATATCCACAATTGACTTTGGTTCCCAGTGACCATGCGGCCGCACGTCTGCGGACACGAAGGTAACCGGCCTTCCCTTGAGCTCCACTGTGACTCCCACATACTCTTCAGTGTCGCTGCACAAGTCATTGAGGTCCACTTCAATCTGTCCAAGACTCGCGCATACCAACAACATGGCTCCTGGAAAATTTTAAAATCGCGTTGCCTTCCTCATATAATTCACATACCCTGAGATGCGAATGCCTTTTGTGTTTGGTTCCTTGAGGGCCAGGGCATCATATGCATTTTGTTGCAGATAGTCGCGAAGCTCTGGCAGCCGCGCCCGTATTTCGTTAACTTTCCATTGTAGTAGGGAGCACGAGATCGGGTGTTTGGATCTTGAATTAATGTTGCTTCCCATTTTAAGTGGTTGTTGGGGCTGCTGCTAGCTGGCTTAGGACCCCTTGCAGTTGCATAAATTGCTGGAGTATTTCTGCTCTCGGCTGGTACTGATGCAGAAGAGAATCCTATCTTGAGAAGCGGCGTCTTCTATGACTAGTGGAAACGGAGGTTTTGCAGTTTATTAAATGACGTGCAGGAGTGGTAGGCGTCACACAGCGAGAATCGGTGAAGTGCCTGGATCAGATGAATCTCCTTAAAATCGGAACATCACTTTGTGACCCATGGAGGTGAATATAAATTCGTAATGATGAAAACCAGAGCTATATACACTGTGGTGTAGTTCACAGCGTTTTTCCCGCTCGTCGTTTACCAATGAAGAACCAACATTGACTGCGTTTGGTGCGTCGAATGAGTTAAGCCTGAAAGAGCTTGTGAGTATTATTACAATAATGAACTCTAATGAAAGAATAGCTTTAACCATTTGACGAGGCGTTGACTCCGGTGTTATTGTTGACAATAATCTACGAAGAGTTGCGAACACGAGTGGGATTATGACCTTGAAGATAGAGGTAGTTCCCTCTTCCCTTTTCGATTCCGCTTTTTCAGGTGGTGCCGAAGCGTATGGAAATCTGAAGACTTGTTTGGCGGGGCTATGTCTTGGATGTTTTGTTTATCCCAGAAGGGTGCGTTTCCGGTTCCTCCGATTGTGACTCTTGATGTAGATGCTACGGCGTCGTAGTTTTCGTTTTACTGCTCTTGTTTTCCAAGGGGAGGGTGCTCTTGAACAGTCCGTTGTGGAACATCCTTGATGGTGACATCAGGTTTTGGTGTGTCCTTTTCGAGCAGTTTTGTTTGTTGTCTTTGCTTATTTGGCGTTTAGTGTGTAGAGCCCATGTTGGCCTCAACGAAAAGTGGTGTTGTGTTTAAGCTGGTATCTCGTAACCTCTGTCTCTCTTTCTGTCTCTGGTCGTCTCGGCTGCGTATGGAGGCATGCTCTCCTTTGGACGATTCACGCATCAGGGATTGGCTGTGCATCTACTCTTGATGTAGATGCTACGGCGCGTCGAAGTTTTCGTTTCTACTCTCTTGTTTTCTCAAGGGGAGGGTAATCTTGAACAGTCCGTTTTGGAACATCCCTGATGGTAACATCAGGTTTTGGTGTGTCCTTTTCGGGATAGTTGTTTGTTTCGTCATTTCATGCTTAGTGTGTAGAGCACATCTTGCCTCACGAAAAGTGGCGGTTGTGTATCTCGTAACCTCTGTCTCTTCTTTCTCTGGTTATTCGGCTGCTATGGAGGCATGCTCTCCTTGACGATTCATGCATCAGATTTTGCCGCATCTACTCTTGATGTAGATGCTACGGCGTCGTAGTTTTCGTTTCTACTCTCTTGTTTTCCAAGGGGAGGGTAATCTTTGAACAGTCCGTTTTGGAACATCCTTGATGGTGACATCAGGTTTTGGTGTGTCCTTTTCGACAGTTTTTTTGTGTCTGCTTATTTGGCGTTTACTGTGGCTAGCACATCTTGCCTCACGAAAAAGTGGTGTTGTGTTTAAGCCAGTATCTCGTAGCCTCTTGTCTCTCTTACTTTCTCTGGTTATTCGGCTGCGTTGAGGCATGCTCTCCTTTGACGATTCACGCATCGGGAATTGGCTGTGTACCGTCGTGGCACTGCCCACATTAATAGCACAGCTGAGAGTCTGCTGTGTATGCAGTTGCAATGTGGCCAAACTTGTAGCATTTGTAACATTGAAGAAGTTGTGTTTCGAGGTAGGGTAGTACCCCAGTTCTGACAAGACCCACTTTGACATCTTGGGGTGGCAGCTTTCCTGTGAAGGCAACCCGCATGACGGGCGATTTCTCCTCGAATCGCTTCACTTCTGTTTTGCCGACAGAGGACTGTAAATGTGTTCTACATCGTCCTCTGTGCAATCAGGGTCAATATCTTGGAGGACGCCAAAACAGTTTGAGCGGTCTCTGGGCAGAACGGCTGTCGCTGGCAGTTCACAGAGTTTAGGTAACTTTAGGATTTCGGCTTTAAAGAGGGGTCTTTTGCGTCAACATGAGTAGTAGGAAACGTGTACCAGTTTGCACAGCTTGTCAACAAACGCCCAGGAGGGCGGGGCCTAACCCGATCCGACCAATCACAGCGCAGGAGGGCGGAGCCTAACCCGATCCGACCAATCACAGCGCAGTAGGGCGGGGCCCTTTCCCTCTCTCCCATCCCAGTGACCAATGACAGGCCGTGGGCATCGATGGCCCCGCCCACAGGGCATTATCCAGTGACCAATCGGAGCTCAGCGAGGTCCCGCCCTCGCGTCACGTGCTCGGTATAGGTGTGAGGTCACGTGTCAGGCGCGTGCCAGAAGCGTGCCACTGCAAACCACAAACCTGCAAACCGCAAACCTCAAACCGCAAACCTCAGACCACAAGCCAGGTGTTGTGGTCATCACCTGATAACAACCCCGTGATGTCACACAGGGCGCTAAGGGCGTCTTACGTGTGATGGGTTCGAGCTGCGTCCGACAGATGGCGCTCACGTGATGTCGCACAGGGTTTGTGCTGCATCCGAGGGAGGGCGCTGCGCTGCGGTCACATGACGCAGCACAGCGCCACGTGTCACGTGACCGTCACGTGACATTATTTGAATCGCTGGGCGGTAAATGCCCATTTTATTCGATTAAAAAAGGCTCTGCGGGCGACGGGGACTC
The DNA here is from genome assembly GCA_037355805.1 of Ixodes ricinus. Classification (NCBI taxonomy): domain Eukaryota; kingdom Metazoa; phylum Arthropoda; class Arachnida; order Ixodida; family Ixodidae; genus Ixodes; species Ixodes ricinus. The sequence continues at coordinate 100,380 of JAZHYW010000072.1, forward strand.
GACCTCTCCACCTTGGGTACAGCAGCCCGACGCTCTATCCCCTGAGCTACGAGCACAATGCTTCCCGGACCGCTTAACTTGTGTTAGTTGTTCGTGTGTGTGTGCAATGATAACAACCACGTGATGTCGCACAGGGTTCGAGCTGCGTACGACAGATGGCGCTCACGTGAGCGACGCACAGGGTTTGTGTTGCATCCGAGGGAGGGCGCTGCGCTCCGGTCACATGATGGTCACGTGATTTGAATCGCTGCGCGGTAAATGCATTTTATTCGATTAAAAAGGCTGCGCGGGCGACTGGGACTCGACCTGTCGACCTTGGGTACAGACCGCTTAACTTGTGTTAGTTGTTCGTGTGTGTGCAATTCCATGATAACAACCACGTGATGTCGCACAGGGTTCGAGCTGCGTACGACAGATGGCGCTCAGCTGATGTCGCACAGGGTTCGAGCTGCGTCCGACAGATGGCGCTCAACTGATGTCACACAGGCTTTGTGCTGCATCCAACAGAGGGCGCTGCGCTGCGGTCACATGATGGTCACGTGATGCGACAATTCCGTCATGCAGACAAGTCTAGACAGGTTTTGCAATATATCTCGAGAGTTCGGAATGTTATCTTTTCATATGCAAATGAAATACATTGTTTCGATCGCTCCGCTCGGTCGCTTTTGTTTATTCAACTGTCGGAGTTGGGCTCGGAACGTCACTCGTGCGCCGGAGGTCGATCTGACAAGATGCTCGTGCGTGAACGTCTCGATGGCTGCGCAGAAGAACACACTCGATGGAGCGATGTCGAAGCCTGCGCTGCACATCGAAAAGCAAACAACAACTTCTTTGTGTCCGCGTTCGATCTGCTGGTGGACCTCGTCATTTTTGGCAAGTTCGTTCCATATGAAGTGGACCCCGTTGTGTTCAGGATAATATCCCACGTCTACGAGAGCTACAAGGGGCGGGACAAGGAGTGGGAATCGCACGAGCAGCCCTTTGTGCTCTTATCCCATTGGTCGGGCAAGGTGTTGACCAAGGTGGCCGCATCGGAGACGACGGACGTTGTGGAATTCATCGCGGATACGCTGAAGACCATCAAACGCGCGATGCAGTATAAGCACCACATCGAAGCCACCTACATCCATTGCCTGGCCACCGACGTTCTTCGATATCGCCTCATCACCGTGGATACCGTAGACTCGTGGAAATAAAATAAAACTAACCCTAAGATGACTGCGTGTCTCTCTCCTGTGTGTGTGTGGTTGGTCGTCTTGTTAAAGACTGGACCCTGCAGAGCGGTCCGGTCAGTCTGCCACCGACCTACGTACAGATCGGTCGCGAAGAAGCGAAATGAGGGATGAGTTTTACGTGAATCTATTCTCAAATGCCTCGTCGGACATTTTTCACGACAATAGTTTGAGCAAGTTCAGGGTACAATTGTCCCAACCTATTATATTAAATGAACCGTACGAGGTAGCCCTAGAGGAACTGAATTTCCCATTTAGCATCAAGAATGTGACGAGCCCATCTAACGAGCTGTACTTGGTCAGGCCTACGGATGCCGGGAAAGTGGAAGGCACCAAACAGCTACGAATACAGCCAAAGCAAGACTTTATCGCGCTGGTGAAAAGCGCCCTGCGAGAGCTCTTTGGCCCCAAGACGAGCCTCGAGCGAAAAGGAAAATGTTACTCTTTAAGCTTCCAGAGAAATAACGCACTGCGCATGTCCCCTACATTGTCGAAAAAACTCGGATTTGCAGAGATCGTTTTTGGAACAGGTCAGCCCGTGGAAGGCAGCCCCGTGGAGGAAGATACATTCGATCGTGAGGTAGAGGTAGAGCTGACGAGGGTAAAGCACCTGATGACTCAGGACCGAATTGAGATCCTCGAGGGCTTCTACGAATCGCCGGAAGATCTCATTAACGCGATAAACAGCGCCTACCAGTCTCATCTTAAACTCAATTCTTCGAAAATATTGCTTCGTTATAATCCATACATCAAAGTCGTAGAGTTACAGTTGCACCACAGCGGGTATATCTTAATCAATGCTCACTTATCCCACATGCTTGGCTTTGGTCAGAAAAGCGTGTACACTTCCTTCTCGGTGGCAGACCGTGATGTTATATTATTTCCCAGCAATTACATTTTTACCTATTGCGATATCATAGAAGCGGAGCACGTCGGTGACGTGAAAGCTCCTCTCTTGAGAGTCGTCCCATTCGTAGTGTCAAAACGAAACGAAATGATATCGTATTCTTTCAATCTACTCCAATATAAGAAGGTGATCGTAAAAGAAGTCAGCACCATTTGTCTCGAGCTTGTTGGCGAGAGAGGAAGCTACATCCCATTTCTGGACGGATCGGGTCGCGTTGCAGCCACTCTTCATTTTAGAAAATGCACGTAAAGTCCCCACCGTGTTGTTTAGAACATTTCTCGGGTTCCGGAGAAAGACCGCTCACGCATTTTGTGTCCGGGCCCCTGTTCCAGGTTGGGAGCGGACTACTGTCGGACATTTATCAGAGGCTATCGCCAGTGTTTACAAAGCGAGTGGCCCCTTACCTGGGTCGAAAGCTAGTGTCCACGGGTAGAGATATCGCAGAGCGAATGAGACAGGGTTCCTCGCTGAAGGACGCCGTAAAGAAGGGAATTGGCCGCACGTATCGAAGCACCAGAGACGAGTTTCTCCAAAAGCTGCAGTCTGGCGGAGGGCATAAAAGAAAGGCGTCCTCCCAGTGCTGTTCAGTGTCTGGACGACAAAAGAAAGGAAAGGTCGTGCATGACTTTTTCGATACGTAAAAAAAAAAATGACGGGCGATATTTTTACCCTGCACGAGCGTTCCTGTCTGTGCACCAGCGGAGAGCTCGATCTGTTCTCTCTTCCGCCTACGTCTTTTGCTTTGGAAAAGTCCGAATATATCGAATTCTTTCCGGTCGCCACGACAACACCCACTTCCGTCTTAGAATTTCACGTTCCGTCTCTGGGACCTCACTTTTACGATCTGAAATCAAGCTTCCTGCACATCCAGTCAAAAATCGTGCGAGCCAATGGCGATCCCGCGAGCACCACCGCGACGGACGGAACTGTCACGCACGATAAGGTCATACCGGTTCAGGCATTTGGAAGCTCCCTTTTTCAATACTTACACGTGTATCTGAATCAGACTTTGGTGAGCCAGTACGAGAATTATGCTTATCGTTCCTATCTCGATATTCTCCTGCACGCAAACCAGACGAGTAGGGATCATTCTCTTTCTGCGATGCTCTACGAAAAAGATCCGGTAAATACGTCCGAAAAGCTCGACCTTCCCGCCGATGCTAAGGGCCTTATGGCACGTTTTAAAAGAACCGAAGGAAGTACGCTCTGTGATTTGTTTTGTCCTCTTATGAGTGACATATGTCACCAGGACAAGCTTCTCTTGAACGGGGTGGATATTCGTATCGTGCTGCGTCAAAATACCGAAGATTTCAGGCTCTTGGCCGCTTCTACGGTTCCCCAGAAACACGTCGTCCAACTTCCTCGCATTGTGCTCTACATTCGACGCGTGCAAGTGGCCCCGACGGTGCTTGTGGGCATCGAAAGACGTCTGCAGTCCTCTCCCGCGACTTATCTACTACGTGGGGTGGAGATCAAGACCAGAACCGTTTCGCCCGGCGTGTCGCACATTGTCCTCGACGATCTGTACTCGCATCGAGTGCCGTCAAAGCTCCTCGTCGCTTTCGTGAAGAGCGAGGCGTTTCAGGGAAGTCGCGAGCACGACCCATTCAAGCTCGAACACTTCAACCTGAAAACGGCGGTCCTCGACGTGGGTGGCTGCCAGCAGACGGAGCAGTTTGATTTTGCTCAAGATCTGTACATGAAGGCTTATATGAGCTTCCAACACCGCCTCAATCGAAGAGACGTCCCCTACTCTAAAGGTGCCTTCTCAAAAGACTCCTTTCTGCTCTACTATATTTTGACTCCGGACCGGGAAGAGCAGAGTCTTTGTCCAATCTCCACGGCGAACGTGAGACTCACCTTGACCTTCAAGCAAGATCTAACTAAAGCCATCACCATTCTCTTTATGTCAGAAACGCCTCGCGTCCTGGAAATCGACAAGGAGAGAAACGTCAAGTTTGCCGCTTGAAATGGAAGAACACGAATTTTACCCAATGTTCGCGGGAAATCATTGCACGCGTCCCTGGTTTCGTGGCACGTTCGCGTGCGACGAGATTGGTCAAGAGACAGCGTCACCCGGTCTTTACGTAGTGAATACGGCACCGAGGTCTTCGTTCGGTGAACACTGGGTTCTTTTCTACGTATGCCCAAAGGACAAGACAATTAGTTATTTTGACAGTTTCGGAATGATTCCGATTCACGGGGAATTTTACGACTTCATTGGGGGCGCAGCGAGTTTCTTCTACTCCAAGAGAAGAATTCAAGGGACTCTGTCGCACACGTGCGGACTTTACTGTTTATACGTGGGTGCGCGCCTGTGTTGCGGTGTACCGCTCCGCGAGTGCATCCAAGCTTTCTCGTCGAGCGACTACCGACGGAACGACACACACATTTCCATACTCGTGCGCAAGCAATTTCCTTCTCCCGCGCTAAAGCTCTCCTGCTGCTCCGCTCTGTAACCTGATCTCGAAATAAAGACAAAAAAAAATGACACAAAGCAAGGATGGATCTTTTTCTTCTTTTTTATTCAACATGCATGCATCTAAGATGCATCTCGAAACATGGAGAAACAGATTGCGCGCGACAGCTCTTTATACAAATATCAAACACTTGGTGAAAAACAAAAAAAAAACCTCGCGATATATGTAAAAATGGCTCTTTACGTACGAGCCTCTGTACTACACACACACACACGCAAATACATCAGCTTGAAAGGAAAAAAAAAGCACTTCACGAGAGGCTCCAACGTCCGAAAGGAAGAGTTCAAACGCCGTCAGAGTCGATGAAGCGCTTGTTGTCAAACACGAGCGGAATGTCAACACAACGTATTTCATTTGCATATAAAAAAAAATCACATTCCGAGCTCTCGATACACGTCCAAACATGTCTAGGCTTGTTCCTGTTAGGTACGTACTCGTATCGTGCGGTCAGCTCCGAGCTTGGGGAGCATCCGCTTTTTCTTTTTATCGGATATCCTTCGTTGGGTAAACATTGTGATTTGGTTACACGTTCGGGCGTCGCTATAAACCGCACTGTTGTGACGCCTGTGGGCATTTATCGTGAAGCCGCGCGAGTCTCCCGCCGCGCAGGAATGTGCTTCCTTCGCGCGGGTACTTAGAAACGTGTCTGCGATGTCTTCTTTTCACTCGTCTACGAGCGTAGCGCGGCATGGTCATGTCTTCGGGCCTGGACAAATTTCGTTTCCAAACGCCGGCGTCAATCACCATGATTGGATCCTCTAAATCGGGCAAAAGCACGTATATTCGCAAATTGTTGAGATTTAGAAGAGAAATGTTCGACAAAGAGTTTCACGTCGTCTACTACGTCTACGTGTTTCCCCAGAGCTGGTTTTCGGACACGAGCGGGGTCATTTTCACCAAGGAGATCCCGCAAAATTTAGACCCCGAAAGAGACTCGCTGATCATATTCGACGACTTTCTCGCAAATCGAACGAAGCTCAAAGACATTTGTGAATATTTTATAGGAGCTGCTCATCACTATAATGCTTCGGTCATTTTCATCACGCAGAACATGTTCCTCCAAGACGCGAGTAGTAGTAGAATAACTGTACCAGTTTGCACAGCGACCAATCAGAGCGCAGGAGGGCGGAGCCTAACCCGATCCGACCAATCACAGCGCAGGAGGGCGGAGCCTAACCCGATCCGACCAATCACAGCGCAGTAGGGCGGGGCCCTTTCCCTCTCTCCCATCCCAGTGACCAATGACAGGCCGTGGGCATCGATGGCCCCGCCCACAGGGCATTATCCAGTGACCAATCGGAGCTCAGCGAGGTCCCGCCCTCGCGTCACGTGCTCGGTACAGGTGCGCGTCACGTGTCAGGCGCGTGCCAGAAGCGTGCCACCGCAAACCACAAACCTCAAACCGCAAACCTCAGCCTCAGACCCATAGAGTTATTATAATGTACGCTAGAGGTTCAACTGGCGCTAGTGTGCTGACGCAAATTGAAGCAGACAGCAACCAGTCCAAAATTGACTTCCGGTAATCCATTTCTATGGGAAAAAGTGAGTGCATTTTCTCCCTGCGCTCGATCATAAGAGCAAATATCCCAAATAATTCGTACGTACTAGGTAGCTTGGAACATTTCTCAGTCAGGCCGACGAAATAATTGGTCAGTTACGGTGTTTTTCTTTCGAATTCATCGCATTAAAAACGGTGCTAAAACGGCTTCGTACGTGTATTTTTGTGCACTCTCGGACACTGTTAGCGCGAACACGACGTCGGCGCTTTTCAGCATGGGGGATATACGTGCGAAACGAACGAAGAACATCTTGAAATTAAGAAAGACGGCAAGAACTACGCAGTAACACTGGATCAGTAAATATATGTGCATGTAGGATCAAAATCTATTCCGATTTTAAATAAGTAAGTATTGCTTTATTCTTTCTGCTCTGAGCGAAGCTGCTTGTTCTACGTTCAAAATATCACCCGCACGCTCGAAATCTTTGAGAACAAGTGCCTGATAAAAGCTGCCCGGCAGAGAAAACAATACGAAGAGACACCTTTCATAGCCCACGGACTTTATTTTCTACGTTTTGAATGTTTCTATCCGCTCATGCACGACGGGGTCATTTTCATATAGTGACCGGACTGGCATATCATCAATATATAAGCGTCACCGGAATGCTGGCGAGCCTTGAACACGCTCTATATTCCTTTCGCTTGTAATTTTGCTTCGAATCGTCGCTTGTTTTTACACACCTGCTGCGGAACACACGTTTGGGACTGAAATGTAGCGAAGTTAAACATCGCTCACTGATGAAGAAAAATGCGCTAACTAAAGCAATTACGCTTTTACAATGTTAATTAAGACACATACTATTCGGTACGACCGAAATAACCAAAGTGTTCCGTGTTATTTTCGGGCGAAGAGACAAAACGCACGCGCTTTTTCCCATAGGAATGCACAGGAGCACCGCAAAAGTAGACTGGTTGCTGTCTGCTTCAATTTGCGTCACGGAAGTCGCATAGACACTAGCGCCAGTTGAACCTCTAGCGTACATTATAATAACTCTATGCCTCAGACCACAAGCCAGGTGTTGTGGTCATCACCTGATAACAACCCCGTGATGTCACACGCTAAGGGCGTCTTACGTGTGATGGGTTCGAGCTGCGTCCGACAGATGGCGCTCACGTGATGTCGCACAGGGTTTGTGCTGCATCCGAGGGAGGGCGCTGCGCTGCGGTCACATGACGCAGCACAGCGCCACGTGTCACGTGACCGTCACGTGACATTATTTGAATCGCTGGGCGGTAAATGCCCATTTTATTCGATTAAAAAAGGCTCTGCGGGCGACGGGGACTCGACCTCTCCACCTTGGGTACAGCAGCCCGACGCTCTATCCCCTGAGCTACGAGCACAATGCTTCCCGGACCGCTTAACTTGTGTTAGTTGTTCGTGTGTGTGTGCAATGATAACAACCACGTGATGTCGCACAGGGTTCGAGCTGCGTACGACAGATGGCGCTCACGTGATGTCGCACAGGGTTTGTGTTGCATCCGAGGGAGGGCGCTGCGCTCCGGTCACATGATGGTGACGTGATTTGAATCGCTGCGCGGTAAATGCATTTTTTCGATTAAAAAGGCTGCGCGGGCGACTGGGAGTCGACCTGTCGACCTTGGGTACAGACCGCTTAACTTGTGTTAGTTGATCGGGTGTGTGCAATTCATGATAACAACCACGTGATGTCGCACAGGGTTCGAGCTGCGTACGACAGATGGCGCTCAGCTGATGTCGCACAGGGTTCGAGCTGCGTACGACAGATGGCGCTCAACTGATGTCACACAGGCTTTGTGCTGCATCCAACAGAGGGCGCTGCGCTCCGGTCACATGATGATCACGTGACATTATTTGAATCGCTGCGCGGTAAATGCATTTTAATCGCTAAAAGGGCTCCGCGCAATTCAGACCACGTGTTAGAGCGTTCGCAACGCTTGGATTTTGTAACGGAATTGCTGAGTAATTCACCGGAGGGCGCTACAAGGATGACGGAAGGGTTCAAGATTATTGAGTCATCTGTCAGGCGGGAAAATGCACTGTCACGATGACGACACAGATATGTCGCCGAGTGACGCGAAATGCATTGTCGCGTGTTTTCCCGGTGGGTCATGTGACCAAGGTCACCTGATATTTGAATCGCTGCGCAGTTGACACCTCGGTTCATAGATGGCGCGTGTCTTTTGTTGCTAAGCGTCTTTGTTGTTAGGACATGAGTGACATCTTGCGTCGTGGGTCTGACCTTGCGCCATCTGGTGCTGAAAAGTTGTCCGCGTTGTCCGCGTGGGCAATTCACATCACGTGTTTCTGCTGCCACTTGGCTTTTGTAATACGGTTAAAAAACGGGGATGCGTCATTGCCGCAGGTCATGTGACGGAGGTCGTGTGACGTCGCTGGGCGTTAACGTTGCTCGTCTTCCTATCACGTGATTTCGCGCGCGCGCGATTCAAGCGGTGTTCGCGAACTCGTAGCCTCGAGGCGACCCTTTAGCATTTGGGGTCTTCGACCCGATGGATTTCGGCGTCATGTGACGGTCCCAAATAGCAGCAGCAGCTGGGTCCCGCTACATTGGGCTTGAAATGACTGTAGAATTTTGAACCTCGCGGGCCGTGATTGATGTTGTTACTGCGTAAAGTTTTAAAGCGACCCCGTCAAAATTTGGGGCCAGCTCGTTAAAAAGAAAAAAATACTTTCCAAAGACGCAGTGAAATTTGGGGATAGGCGTCATCTAGTGTTCAGACTGTGAAGTGTGGTCCTCATTCAAATTGGCTGCCGTCTGGTGGTAAAAGCTTCGACTCGCTATAAACTTTGGAAATCATGTGACTGTCCAATTAGCATCAGCCGCAAAATTGGGGGTGAGGTGAGGGTTAAACTTTGAAGCTGGCGGACCGTGTTAAATCTTGGTCCAGCGTAAATCTTTGAAGTGGACCTGCTAAACGGTGGGCCAGTCTTGAAACTTAAAGACCGCGCTGGACCCAGTGATTTGTTTTTGAATAGACACCATCTAGTGTTGGAAATTTGAAGTCGCCAAAAAATTGCTGACATCTGATGGTAAAAGCTTCGATCCCGCTAAATTTGTGGCTCATCTGAAGGTTCCCCTAGCCTGCAGCTGGATACCGCTAAATTTTGACTGTGGAAAAGTTTGAAGTTCACAGGCCGTGCTATACATCTTGGCCCAGCGTAAAGCATTGAAGTTACCCTGCCTTGCGCTTCCCGCACATGGTAAGCTGTATATACCTAATTTTGAGGGTGGCGCGCACCTGAATCTCTTAGCTGGCGTGAACCATTATCCCGCGACATTTTCTCGATAATTTTAGCGCCAGCTTGGTAGATGGCGTCAACTCTATCGCGATCACGTCATCTCTCGCTAATTTTAGCGTCATCTGCAGCTGCCGAACGGAGCGTGTTGTGGGAAATGGATCGGAGCGTGGTCGCATCCATACGCGCTAAAGACGAGACAGATATGATGTTTCATGTTTTTTTATTATCATTCGCTCTAAAAAACACGCACACTTATAGATACAGATACGACTTTTAAAATCACTCTACGCGACACGTGAAACCACTGGAAACACTTTACACAAAAATGTACAACACAAGCAGTATCAAAAGACATCCGAGGCAAAAAAAAAGTGGTTGAATAACAAAGCAACGCGCGCGATACAAGCCAAAAATATATTTACAAGGTCAGGGTGTGAGACGAGAAGAGAGATAGACTCCGGCTTCCGTACACTGGCGGATTATACAAAAATGTACACAAGAAGTTTTCAACACACACCGCGGTGGGAAACGCGAGCAACTGCGTCACAGTCCAAAATATTTACATGGCGTGTGGTGAGGAGGCATATCGCTCGCTTCCTAAAACGCTCTTGTGTCCAAACGGGAAACGTCGTAATCCCGTCGCTGCAAATGTATCGCTTGTTGTCGAACGGATTCAGAGCAATCTTTTCAACCCGTTCCCAGTCAACTTGTTAAAAAAAGGCCTCTCGTGGCGGGAGGCTTTGACCCTCGTAACTCTCAAAGCTTGTAATGAAATTATAACAAAACACTCCTTTGTGGGCAAGGAGGTCGACATGCTCGGGAAAGGACTGCCGAAGGCAACAAAAATGCTCTGTGCCCTTAGAGTGGAGATTTTGCACGAGCGTCTCCAGGCTTGCGTTAAGAAATGCGAGGCTGTCAATAAAGCTACGGTTGCCTATCTCTAACAATTTAAAATTCTGACACGAGATTCCGCGAGTACGTTAATATCCTTGGACTCGAACAAATTAAGCTTGCCTAGAAAGAAACTGAGGTCGTATACGAATGGTTATGCGCTATGAGTGGAACGGTATGTTTGTTGATTCGACGGTTTAGGTTGGAGCAAAGCGCCCGCCTATACTCTCCCGTCATGTGGTCGCGAGTTTTCATTTTCTTGCTAAAGCTTTCGTTGCAAATGCCACAGCGGGAAGAGTCCGCGTGGGAAGCCTCGTTTTCTCGAGTCATTTTGAAGAGGCACTTCATTCGACCTGATCAATCGGGGATTTCCTTCGCTAGAAAGTTGAGAATCAAAATGAATCTTTCTACGCAGTCGGGTCTGCGATATAGGTATTCCTCCTCAACAATGGACGAATCGTTCGAGCGGATGACGAGAAGACAGAAAGAGCTGGGGACGTGATTCTCGCAAAAACATTGCCCGTCGACTGAGTTGGGTCCAGAATCGCTTCAAAGTCGTAAACGCAATAAAAGGGGAACTCTTCCATGACATGCGTACTCCGAAAGTGTATACAGTTCGTCACCCTTGTTTGGGAAGACGGTTTTGCCCGGCTTCTTGTCCCTGCACATTGAGAAATGGTCAGATAGGGTTTTCTTTTGCCTCTGAAACCCGGTTAGACACCTCTTACAACGAAAGCGTAGGCTTTTGGCATTTGCAAAAAGCCTCGCAAAGTTTGTAATGCCCAGAAAAATGGTTCTCAACAAGGAGAAGATCGACATGCTGGTCCAACTAGCGTCATCAACTACCTTCAGGGGTAGACAAAGTTTTTCTCGCTCTCATAACCAAACACGTTCACTGAGACACAATTTTTACGCTCAAAAGCCTGAACGTCTTGGGGGAAGGTTACAGGGTACATTTTCGGAAACAGATAATTGCATGCATATGTTCACGATACGAGGATGCTCTTTCTCTGTAAGCCCCGTTTGCAGGATGCAAAGCACCGCAAACACAAAGCACATGTCCCGTTCAGATTCGCGAAGACGCTCACTGACGTGGCCTTGCTTTTTTGGACAAGTTGCTTCGGCAGAGAAAAAAAAGGTCCGCAACCAACGGTCGGAGGAAGGAATCGTCCCAAGAGTACAAACTTTGATCCCGACAAGAAAGAATCCCGAGCCTTGTTCCTGATAATGATCCAACCGAGCAGCTATTTCAGTGCAAACTCGCTGAATCGAACTACCGTGATATTACCGTCCACAAATGCGCGGTTTGGACCTGACTATGAAAAAAAAGTGCACAGTCACATCAATGTCGTCGTCAGGAAGGAGACGTCCGACTTCAACGGCGATTCAAAACACGTGACCGTCATGTGACCGGAGCGCAGCGTCCTCCTTCGGATGCAGCACAAACCCTGTGCGTCATTAGGTGAGCGCCATCTGTCGGACGCAGCTCGAACCATCACACGTGAGACGCATTCAAGTCGCATAGCGCCCTCTGTCGAACGAAGCTCGGACCCTGTGTGACATCACGTGGTTGTTATCAGATGATGACCGCAGCTTGCGGTTTGTGGTTTGCGGTCTGAGGTTTGCGGTTTGAGGTTTGCGGTTTGAGGTAAGTGGCACGCTTCTGGCACGCGCCTGGCACGTGACCTCACACCTGTACCGAGCACGTGACGCGAGGGCGGGACCTCGCTGAGCTCCGATTGGTCCCCGGCCAACGCCCATGCCCTGTCATTGGTCCCTGAGATGGGAGAGAGGGAAGAGGCCCCGCCCTGCGGCTGTGTGATTGGTCGGGGCTGGCCCCGCCCCTTGGGGCGTTGATTGACAGGTGGCCGAATTGGTACACTTATTCTACTACTAACATGGCTAATGCTTCGAGCCTTGTTAATTCGGCTCTCACTCACCATGTCTGGTGCAGCGTGGTTCAGAACGTCGGTGAGCTTGATTTTACTTAGTGACTGAGCCTTGTGGTTTACAGTGGGGATGAAAAGTACGGTATGACCGACTTGCAGGTTGACTTTATCCTCGAAAGGTGATGCGGAACCCAGGCACTTCTTGCGTCGTTTCTCTCTTTGAGCAACCTCGTATTCACCGTCCTTTGATTGCATGTCTTCATCATCGCAGACGGATACGATCGTCGATGAGCAGGTGATGGTTTCATCGGTGACGTCCGTAGACGGAATTGTATAGCCGTCCTTGACGATCGTTGCTGAACTTGCCTGGTCTTTGTTTAAGTCGGAGGGATGGTTCGGTGACTCGGTGGTAATCTTCGTGGATGTCTTGGCCTCCAAGAAGGATTCCGTTTGCGAGAAGAGGTCCGGTGCCTCTCTGCTTGTATGTGATTGCAGAATATATTGTGGAAAAAAGCAATATAGCAGTTATTTACCAAAAACCTCAGGGGATGGCGAAAGAATATCGACATCGAGGTGTAGTCTCGTCGTCATCGTCGTCTCTCCGAAACAAGGAGTATTTTCTTTGAATATGTTTTAGCCCACGTGGCACCCCGGCACAAAGCACCACCGCTCTCTTTTTTTGCCATTATTTGACATCGTTGTGAATCTCTTGTGTCTTCAGCACATCTAGCAGCCACAATATATTCCACTGCTTCACACCCAACGCATAAACAAAAATCTTCAAACCAACACGCCCCACGCCAGCCTCGCCAAAAGCTGCCCGACCCGTCTCCTGGCCACACCGTGACTGGCCGAGCCACACCAGGCCCCTGCGGCAGAATTTGGCAACACGGCACTCAGCTGCTATGGAGAGGCCAACGCGGTCGGCACACCCCCAGTTCTAGTACACTCCACCATAGCCTCCTCTATACTGACACAGCTGAGTAGGGTGCCTACATGTCTGTCTGTCTCAGGGTGAAGACATCCATTGTTGCACTGAATGTGTCAGCGCGTGACGCTCTCGCGCACTTGGTACGTGACCTGGGCGCTAAAATGGCGTCTATGCATTAGCCAAAGCTACGCGGTCGAGCTGGGTGACACCGGATTGCGCGCACTTCAAAATGCATAAAAAAACGATTGGGCGTAAAAATGGTTGAGATGTCACCACTCAAGCAAAAGCGCGCGCTTGTATGAAGGCACTCTATAGCTGAGCAGATCGTCACGTGACGCGGCCGCCGAAATTGAAAAGGTAGAGTGGCAGACAAGAGTCATGTAACGGGCGCCCCGCTGTCGCGAAACGCCGAAACACACTTGTCCCGAGCGATGGAATCTCCGCTCGTGCTTCTTGTGCTCCTTGGGCTACCGCTTCCCTTCTCGTCGGGTTTAAAACCATGTTTCGGGTCCTCGTCGCTGCAGCAGCTGTGCGCTGAATACCAGACTACCCGAGAAAATCTCGTTGCTTCCAGATCCTCGCGCTCCAAATCAGCGACCGGGCTCTCTATGGCTCCGTCATCGAACTGCCAGGCTTTGTGAGTATAGAGAAGGCTGTGACTCTACCTTACATTACTCAGCTCCTTTGTTTTTCTTTTTTCTTTTGTTCATATTTCTTTTAATTTTTAAATGCGAAAGCATTAACTATCCCATGGAGCGTAACCAGCGGCGTCTGTGACCGCGAAAAAAGAAACGCGAAAGAAATTCTGATTCTCCCATTGGCTCAACAAAGCGGCTCCTAGATAGCCATTGGCGGCCGCTTCACGAGAGCGCGCGCTCGGCCGCCGCTCTCGTGTCAGGCGTTGCCAGATGGGCAAAGCCGCTCCGCCGCTTCTCTCGGCGCCGAGGTACATGGCGGCGCGTGAGGCATCTATATAATCGGTGTCCGCAACATCGGCAGTAGCGAAACGTGGCCGTTTACGCCAGCACAACGCAGACGAACTAAGGGACCGGAATAACGACATTCATGCTTTTGTATTCACAACTCATAAAAAGTGCTTAGGTGCCCTCGGAATTTTTTTCTTCTCTCTCTTCCTTCTCCCGGGTTTCTTCTTCATTCCGAGAGTTTTCATACTTTTTTCTGAGGGATCTTGGGTTAAGAGTAGGGAAGGGCTAAGGCATTGTAGGTGGCATCGGTGACATCATTAAATGTCGGTTGCTAGTTGAAAGAACTCTACTACAGTGGACTGTAGTTCACTTTAACTGTACTGTCTGTCTTCGTGCCTACATGTTTTATTGTTTCGTGTTTTTAAAATCATCTTTAACAACTGTTTGGTGGGAACATCGCAAAAATGACGTAGGACGAGGTCGAAGAAACACACAGACAGGGCGCTTTCTTCGACCTTGTCCTACGTCTTTTTTGCGCTGTTCCCACCAAACAGTATGTACCACAAACTAGGACAACTACATGCCTGGCTGCATCTTTACCAACCCGCTCTCAGTTCATTTTCGTTCTCCAGTGGCGTTGGGATTTCCGCCTCAAACTAAAACACTTTAAAGCTACGGTTCGATTGTGTTTGAACATCACTGCCAGTCGGCACAGCTGATGTTGGCGGCCGTCTGCCAATTTCTGATGAGAAGAGGTGTAAACCATAGAGTTATTACAATACACGCTAGAGGCTCAGCTGGTGCTAGTATCTACGGGACTTCCGGTTGCAATTTGAAGCAAACTGCGAGCAGTCTAATTTTCCAGTCCCCCTGTGTATTTCTATGGGAAAACGTACGTGGTATTTTCTCTTCGCGAGGCAATAATTAAAATCAGCGTCATTTATTTACTTGTAACGGGTACTATGTATCTTTATTCACATTATAAACGTGTAATTTATTTAGTTAATGGTGTTTTTTATTACTGAGTGTTTAAGTTAGCAAAAACTGAGTCCTAGGTCTATGTTGTACAACATGATATGTCAATACAAGCTACCAATTCAAGCAAAAATACCAAATAAAAAAGAAGAAAAATGAAGAAAAACACACACTCGATTACTGATTTATCTTCATTATTCATGCATAGTTTGTTACTATACTCAGTTTCACCTTATGTTGTACCGAAGTGAAGGCTAGAGGCGCGCGCCTATAGCGTTGGGAGCTGTCCTTAATGCACGAGAGCTTCTGCCACCTAGATGTGGCTTAGGGCAAGGAGCTTGCGCTTGTAGCCTTTCCTGCGGTACATCATAAGGTGGAATAGAGTTTAATTTAGTGCGTGTTTTTCGTTCCATAACTCCATGCTTCGTTGCTGTCATCTGTCTTGATTGTTCGACTTGGCATATATGAGCATCCTTTTGGTGTTTTGCCAAGCTGATTCACTTTGTCTGCTTCATAGCCTTGACTATATGCGTAAATACGTGCCATAGAATAGCAGTCTGCAGCGTCAACACGTATTATACATGTGTGTTGGGCCATTTTAGCGCAGTGTTCGACGCCATTATTTTTCATAAGAAAGACGCTCTAACTGACACGTCTTTTTGTACATCCGATTGTAGTACGTTCCAAACTTTTTATTCTGTCACACCACTAAGCAATATCTTTTCTTGTAATCAAGCGCGAAGAGAAAACGCATTTGCGTTTTCCCATAGGAATGCATTACCGGAATTCAAATTTAGACTAATTGCTGTCTGCTTCAATATGCAACGGCACACTATAGCGCCACCTGAGCCTCTAGCGTTTCTTGTAATGACTCTCTAATGTAAATACACGTTTTTATCTGTTCGTTACAGAAACAGGAAGTAGGAGATACTATTGTTAATGTCAGGTAAGATGGCATAACAGAAGCTTCATTTAGTGAATCTTGGCGGTGAAGGAAGTGTTTTGGCACATTTGCTCATATTCAAGATTTAAACTTAGCAGATAATTGCGCAACCTGCTCATTCGTTGCAATGATTGCATGGTGGAATCGAGGTATTCTAGGATAAGGAAGCGTGTTTTGTTTTTACGTTTGCGAAGACGAATAAAACACGCTACCTTGCAAAAACATTACGAAATTATTCGGTAGACGTTTAAACAATGTTTTGTTATTCTGTCAGAGTATGGCGAAATTGTCACACGCCGTAGATGTGAAATTTTGCCAGTGTGGTACCATTGCTAACGTGGGGATTTTAGAGTGAACCACGAAGTACATAGTCGTAGACGGCCTCATGCAGGTATGATGATCACTCAGATTGAACGGGCTGAGGTGTAGATTAAATCCATGATCTCCGGTTTCTGCAGCGCGAGCCTACCTTTCACATGACAGAGCTGTGGTGCATTTTCACAATCGGCTACTGACACCCATTAACATTGTTGCACTGCCCCTTTTAACGATATTCCCTCTTCATCAAAATAAAGAGGGCAAAGGTATTTCTAAAAATACGTTTTGTATTCGCTGCGTTATGAGGAGACACTTACTGTCCATCCGCCGCCATCGGACTCCATGTCACAAGTTGCATTTAGTGGGCTGCTGAGAGGATAAATTTCATATTCCTTGTTCTTGCTACTGCGTTCCCTCATTTTTATCTGGGAACAGCTTATCGTTCGATTTCCAGCTGAAAAAGAAAGGTGCGTGAAGGAGACATCACTTGTCAAGGCTCCAATCAGAGGGACTTTGCAAAGATCCGCCAGTGGTTCGGCCACCTGTGCGCTACAGCGATTGCTAATTCCTCACAAACGCTCAGAGATGCGAAGTAAACGACGCAAGAGTACTTTACTGAAATTACAAACATAAAAAAACCCGCCAGTCTTTTTCTTTGTCCCGCCTAGAAAACAAAAACGCGACGGGCAGACACACCAACTAAAACTTTGAAGTCGCTGCCAACGCCAACTCTAGCGCTAGATTGAATGAGTGGGTGGGTAAGGGCGCGCAGAGAGATGGCGGACGCCGTGACGTTGCGCTTTCGGCACCACTTGATTGGGTCCTCGGCTCGTACCGTCGGCCACGCTCAAACTTCGAGTTTCGTTGTTGTCTTTTGTGTTTTTTTTTTTTCACACAAGGTCTTGATAGAAAGTGCACAAAGCAGATACTCTTAGCCTGTTTTCAGTTTCTTATTTATATAAGTTATTACCTCTCGATTGGTTTGGGCTACTTGAAGAACAAGTGGTATTCACAAATTATTAGCGCACCATATTTTTATTCAATGGGGCAAAACAGCTCAGCGTCCGGTGGCGACACAGTGTGAGTGTTGAAAACGCGCGACCACTGTCATCACATTGTGAGCATTTTGTGATTGGCAGAAGGCAAGAGCCGTCAGAACGTTTTTATGCGGGCTAAAGAACACGTATAACTCCATAAATCATCGTTAGTCATTCATAAAAGCGTTTTTTCTTTGAACGAGATAGATGGAAAAAAATGTATATATATCTATATTTAAAATGCGTGAGCGCCGCGGGCGTCCTATCGATCCATCTGGAATCGGCGTGTCGGGATAATTAGAGTGTGTGCGTGACGCTTATTTTGGGGGATTCGAATCTGCCATGTGTCCTGTGCTGCTCTCGCCGTAAAGTGTGGTGCCTTCGTGCTTGTGTGTTGGTGTGCACAACGTCCGTGCGCTCGATTAGGCGAAAGAACTTGGGTTGGGTGCATGCTTACATAGCCTAGAACTTGGTCTGCTCAACGGGCGACGAGTCTCGCAGTTGTAGATGATAAATTTAGCCAGTGCCGTACAACCGCAAGCCTGGGGTCTTTAACGCGCACAACGCAGCAGTAATATATGACCGCACGCCGGTACCATGTTCATCCAGATCGAAACGCGCAGGAGTGGGGATTGAACCCAGTATTCTTGGTTTCTGCAGCGCGAGCTTTCGCTCCACGTGCTCCGAACTGGTGTGCGCTAGAGTGTGCGCTAATTCACTCGGCCACCGATCCTTTTTTTCTTTATTGTCAGACATTATTCGTTCACAAAAAATTCACTTTTGGAAACAATTGTAGAAAAGGTCAAGCTTAATTACGATTCACGCAGACTGATTAACATGATCTTAAAGTGATCGGTCCGTCTAGGATTGGCAACCAATCAAACCCATCTCCCAAAGCATTATACACTTCTCTAATCTGACTAATTCTTCGAGAAAAATAGTAACACAATGGGAGAGCATCTACATCAGCATGTCGCCCTGCTATGCGGCTCTTCTAGATACTGTATAAGCCAATAACCATAAGTAAATCATACGGTACAGACTACAGAGTCGGTTGGAGCAGCAGGCAGAAAACGTATCCTGTGTGCGCTTTAAGAAAGTTTCTTTTTCAGTGTTCGCTGCAGTACATCCCAGTAGAACACCGCGCCCCAACAATCTAAAAGCACATGCTCTTAGGACTCGGGCCTTTTGCACAATATACAGTTCAAAGTCCAGGAAACAAATATGCCCTTTTCGTCCCGCCATTTTTTAACCCGAAATGTTCCGTTCTTGCTCTACCTGGGAACAGACGAAGAGCGGCTGCGCCCAGCGCGTCCTCCCCTCTTGCTCGTCACTACCAACCAGAGACTTTCAGTCTGCTGGAGCGACTGGTCGGTTCCCTCCTCCGGGCTCCGGGTCGTTAAGCCGCCGCTTGACCGCCTCAGTCGCGAAGTCCATTGCTTTGCCATCTTCGGCGTCCAGTGCATTAATCACGTCCTTTGCAGCCGGTGTCATCTCGATGGTGTTCTTCGCATTCCCAGGTGAAAATATGATGTGGTATTTCAAGTAGTACCACATGCAAGTCAAGGGGTACCACTTCGAAGTCAAGTCATACCACTTGAAAGTAAAGTGGTGACACTTGGGCCTCAAGTGGTACAACTTGGAGCAAATGGTGCAACATGAGCTAAGTGCTTCGCAACCTAGTGGTACCCACTTAGGTTGCGAACGGCACCAGTTTGCAAAATTACAAATAACACTAATAAAATAAATGAAAGCTGTTGCTTCAAGTTCAATCTACACAAAGTATCAGGTGTCTTAAATATGTTGCTTTTAGTTACAAAAAACCAAGATCAGAGACAATGAACGTAAAGATTGTTCAAGAAAAAGTGAGACATCCACACTTATTTGAGACGCAATTCAAATATTTTGACAAGATTTCACAGATGTATACAGTGGGATAAAGGTCTATGCATAATGATGTGCTACATTTTGCATCAGTACAATATTTTCAAAACAAGGGAGAACTAATCTCTCATACAAGGTTCACCAAGCCATTAGAAATTTTGGAGATTTGTTCCCGCAACCAGTAATGCACAGTAATGCAAAAGACGTTTCTTGAGCTCTAGCTCAAGAACCGGAGGGCATGGCGAGTCTTGAGCTTCTCGTCATCCCTTCACAGCTAATGAGAATGCAGGCATTCGCCGACACGACCGCCGGAGAACCAATCACGAACCAGGAACATAACGAGTCATGCGCTGCGTTCCTTAAGCCGTCCTTTGCGATGTGTACTGCGTGTACCTGTTGGGGGTGTTGTGTCTTCATTGTTATATTTTCATATATTCGTATAATTTCACCTTCTTCTGTGCTTTGTGTTCATTCACTTAATTCTTCTTCACCATCATTTTTTTGACAAAAAAGTCTCATAAGGGCAGCACAGGCGACTGGACTTCCTTCCCAACCAGCCGGGACCACCGAGGACTCACCATTCCTTTGACGACGGAATGGACGGTAGATTCGGCATCAAACCTTATCAAGACTTCTTGAGTAAACCAGGGAATTCGGAAATTCCCTTGGAGCGATGGATTTCGCTGGTCGAGTGTTTCATAGGTGCATGTGGTGCGCACGCACTGCCCACGGAATGTCGTCGATACCTGCTCTGCCACTGCCTGGGAGTGGAAGGTCAACGGGTCTTCGACACGTTGCCTTCCTCCCGCGCTGTCGCTGTGCCGTCACCAGCAAAGACGTCAGCGGCAGCCGCTTCTAGAACTCACTCCGACGAGAGACATCTACCAAGATGATGTCGACATCCTCAGCGCGCACTTCAAAAAGTCGTGCTACATCGACCTGGAGAGTCACCGGTTCTGCCGGAATTATCAACAGCCCGAAGAATCATTGTCAGATTATTTGACTGCCCTACGAGACTTGGCAGTTCCGAAAAACTTCGGTCCTCAACAGGACAAAACATCAGGGAGGAGTTCACGGCTGTAGTTCTGTCCACTAACATTCGAGAACGGCTGCTCCTGGACAGAAACTTTAATTTCTAGCAAGTTATGGAGAACGTCCTAAACATTGAAAGGACCGAGATTAAACCTAAGGAGCTGACCATTGACACAGGAAACCAACTGACCTGCATCGTCACTCACGCCGCTCAAACGGTCGATCGCCGTCGACTGTCTTCACGTGGAATTTCATCTTCCCGTATCTCATCGAGTCAGAATTTTTACCATTGGCATGATAAACGGCACAGTCCATCGTTCCACCAAGACTCACGTGAGTGTGTTCCTTCTACCCTGAGTAAATCCGCCTATCCTTCCGAGTTGCATAACGACCAGCGCGCGACCGATTCCATCGAGAGTAATGAATCTGGAGCATCGAGCTTTTCACATACGAACGCCTAAGTGGCACGAGGCATGTCATCGCTATGATTGGCTTTGCGTGAATTGTGGATTTGGTGTTGACCGCTGCCAAATCTACGATACCCTTTTCTCCCACAGTACCACGTGAATCAGGGCACCACCATCGGCTCCTATTAAGAAGAAAAAAATTGAAGCAGACCTAACCGACCGTGGTAGCCAAAGACATAGCGCAAGCGATTTACGGTCGCGTGGGACTTTCCCGAAGCACCTATGGGGGCTAGGTGGCACCGAAGGACAAACAAAAACAAAATGTGGTGGTCCGGAAGGAACTGACCCAAGCAGCACAGAGTTGGCCAAGCATTGGCCAATGGCTTGCAATGGTCTTTTGGCCAGTGGCCAGACAGTGGCCAAAGATTGGCCGATGACTGGCCTTTCTCTGGCCATAGGCCACTGGCCACTGGCCATCAGCCGTCGGCCAAGCGTTGGCCAATGATTGGCCACTCTTTGGCCACTGGCCACAAGACCATCCCCGTCCATTGGCCATTGCCTGGCCAAAATCCGTGCCGCTTGGGGAGTGCCCTCAAAGTTGGCCTCGTCATAGGTAAATGAGTTCAATTTGTTGAATGATATGACTGTATCCCCATGAGCTGTTATTAGATTAGTATTTTTTGTTTTCTTTGCAGAAACAGTGCAACATTGAGGACACCAAACAAAGGTACCTGTTCAGCAAGTCATCACTAACATGTCGACAGTCCTGTCATAAAAGATCCAGTACTCCCAAAAAGCTCTGAGGCGCTTGGGTTTCGAGGATTTTTAATCGTCATCAGCCCCTGTACTTCTGCTTTGCAAGCAATCTCAAATGCAAAATGAAAGTAAGGAAAACTAACATCCGTCTTTATTTTAGTGCATCTAATTGTATCAAACTTAGTACTATCGCGTTCCCCCTATGTAATGCTCGTATGGGCCTTTAGGGTAAACGAATAAATAAATAAATAAATAAATATGAATATGCTACTCTTTGCAAGTGGTACCACTAGCAAGTGGTTCCACAAGTGGTTTATTGAACAGGTACCACCAGCAAGAGGTACCACTAGAAAGTGGTACGCCAGGCTGATTTTCAGCAACAGTGCTTTCTGCCGTCAATAGAGAGTTTTACTATTACGTATAGGAGCAAACACAAGCCCCTAAAAAAATTGGGTTGTGTGTATGTTTATACAGCCTAGAACTTGGTCTGCCTCCAAGGGCGACGAGCCCTACGTTAGCGTTAACACTGCGTCCTCCACACTGCGCATGATTCATAAGCACGCGCTGCAGCGAGCTATTCGTATGTACGCTCGCTATCGATTTTTACGAGCGTACGTAGTGGTCCCCTGCGTGCCATTCTCGTTGCTCTCGTCGTGCACGGGATAGCGCGGAGACTACTCCAGTTTGAAAAATGGCGGCGGTGAGGCAAACCAGTGGAAGTGCTACGCGCGTTGTGCGGGACTGTAGTACGGGTTCACTTCATCGTTGAAGATGACCTTAACCTTGTGGAAGAAAGAGAAAGAAGAGGGGAACAAGGGCGAAGCTCGTGGTGGGCAAGGACACGCAGAGTTCGGAGCTGGAGGCAGACGAAAGAGCCGGTGCCGAGCAAAGCCTCCAACAGAAGACCCACCCAAGTGAAAATATTTGCAAGTGGTACCAGTTGCAAGTGGTTTATTGAACAGGTACCACTTGCTACTGGTACCACTTGCACATGGTACCTGTTCAATGAACCACTTGCAAGAGCTACCACTTGCTAGTGGTACCACTTGCAAACTGTACATTGTCATATAGATGCACAAAAGCAAAGTCAGATGTTAGTCTTTCTTACTTTTATTTTGCAGTTGAGTGCTTGTAACGCTGGCGGAACCGGTTGATAACGCTGACGGAACCGGTGACGCTCCAGGTAGATGTGGCAGGCCTTATTGAAGTGCACGCTGAGGGTGTCAACAGCCTCTTGTAATAATAGACGTCTCTCGTCGGAGTTCTAGAAGCGGCGTCCGCTGACGTCGTTGCTGGCGACGGCACAGCGACAGCGCGGGAGGAAGGCAGATGTCGAAGACCCGTTGACCCTCCACGGAGCAGGTATCAACGACATCCCGAGAGCAGTGCGTGAGCACCCCATGCTCCCATGAAACATTCGAAGAACGAAATCTATTGCTCCCAGGGAATTTCAGACTTCCTGGTTTACTCAAGAAGTCTTGAGGAGGTTTGCTGCCGAATCCGCCGTCCATCTCGTCGTCAAACGAATGTGGAGTCTTCGCTGGACCCGGCGGGTCAGGGAGGAACGTCTAGTGACCTGTGCTCTCTCATCAGACTCTTTATTAAAAATGACGATGATGAAGAAGAAGTAAGTGAATGAACACATAGCATAGAAGAAGACGAAGATATCCGAATATATGCAAATATAACAATGAAGACACACCACCCCCAACGGGTACACGCAGTACACATTGCAAATGACCGCTTAAGAAACGCAGGGCGTGACTCGTTATTTTTCTGGTTCATGATTGGCTCTTCGACGTTCGTGTCGGCTAGTATCGCATTCTCATTGGGTGTGATGGGATGACGAGACACTCAAGACTCACCCAGCGTTTCTTGAGCTCGAGCTCAAAAAAACATGCGTGATGTTTTTTTAGATTGGTAGATATTTTGTAAACCTTTTCTAGATTGAACTTGGGGCAACAGCTTTCACCTATTTTATTTGTGATATATGTGATTTTGCAAACTGGTGCCATTTGCAACCCAAGTGGTACCACTTGAAGCTCATGTGGCTCCATTTGCAACCCAAGTGGTGCCACTTGAGGCCCAAGTGGTGCCACTTGGCTTGCAAGTTGCACCACTTGACTTGTAAGTGGTACCACATGACTTGCAAGTGGTACCACTTGACTTGCAAGTGGTACCACATGATGTCCAAATGCTACCACTTGACATGCAAGTGGTACCACTTGAAATACCACTTCAGATTTTCACCTGGGAACCATTAGACAGTCTTGGCCCTCCTCTTTATTGGACTCTGAACTTAAGTACATATTAAACCTTTTCCCAATGGTAGCGCTTCCCCGTGTGACTTCCTCGGAGCGAGTGGAACTCGGCCTGATCGGGCGGTATTAACAGGCGACCCACAACCTCCTCAAAGAAATCAACGCGACGAACCCTTTCGAGCGCCCACAAATATGGGTGTCGATAGCCAAGAACGTTGGCGACGCCGTCGAACCCAAAAAGGTGTTTACCATGCTGTCGGTATGCGAGCGGCGCGACCTTTTGCTTGAATACTTCTAAACAAATGACGAGGCTAGCATAAGATAGTAGGGATCCCACAACACACTGGAGCGAACCATGTATCGAACTGCTGGTCCCACAGTCCTAAAAGGACAAAACTCGTTCACAACAGGCAACTAGAATGAGATTTACGCACTTCGTAGCAAAGCGAGGAGATTCGCGGTGTTGGACTGGCTTGACCGAATACCCGCCTTGGATTGTTTGAAGCAGAGCACATCTAGATTCCGCTGCAAGTCTATACGTATGCTTTTGCCTTCCGCTATACTAAAAGTGCGCGTTCAACGCGCTCCGTAACGTTCCGTCGACAGCTTGCGTGCGTTGTACACAGTGCTGACGCAAGGGTCTTTACGCTATTCTAAAATCTCTGTATTGCTACAACGGAGAGCTGGCCTTCTGGCATCACTAACGACGCTCGTTGCTGCTCACCGAAAGTCTGAGAGTCCTGCGAAGAAATCCTCGCGGCTGGAGTCGCCGCCGACTCGGCCTCTTCCTCCTCCATTACGGGGTTTCTGTCCTCTGCTGGCAGCACCTCGAGCGTTCAACCGTACACAATCCGAAGCCTCATGCCCGAAGACTCGACACTCTTGCACCTCGGCACTCTACGGTCAAGCCTTATGTGCCCCATGCGTCGACAGCGGAGCGCACACCGGTGCGCTTCCGGGGACAACAACCAGCAGTGTGCTTCTGTAAAGGCGGAGCTGATGCGGCAGGGACTCCGGTGTTAAGTCTTCAGGGAACACCACGCGTCCGATGAGTGTAGTGGAATCCACGTCAGCCAGGCCCTCTATTCTCCACTTCTCGTGGGTGACACCCTTCACCTCCCCGTATGGCTTGAAGGCCCGTCGAAGGGCATCTTCAGAAACCTTGAATGCCACCCAGCGGACTTTTACCTTCAGCTCTCGTTTTTCTAAATCAATGACCAGGCATGGTCGCCCCTTTACCAGTAGGGTCCCTTCTCGCCGAAGTTTCTCTTTGGTGGTGGTGGTGTGCAGCTTCAGCAGTCAGAGGTGTCCCATTCGAAACGCACTAAGTCCTGCTACGTCTTCCCCGAGCTGCCACATAGTTCAGAGGTCCTACGAAGTCTTCAGCACGGTGTGGCCACCCCAGGATATTAGCATGCAGCACAAAGCTGCATGCCATTGCTTCTTCTGTCGGCAGGGTAGGCAGTATCACTGCGTAGTCATTTGGAACATCGCCACGTACGACACCACCGCGGCTCGGAGCCGCCCTTATTGGACTCACAGCGGAGCGTTCCATTCCACGTCGCGCGCTACCGCGTTCGAAATTCCTCGGCCACCAATCCCCCTTGATTAGGCGAGTCGGCAAGTACGTGGGCGGCTCTACTCGCTGCCCCGAGAAGATTCGTAGGCTTAATAAGATGGACATGCCTTCATGGTGTGTCAGCAAAAGCTTGAAGCTCGATGACGAACCGAAGTTAGGTTGACTAGAATTCAGGACGACTTCGTGCATGGGCTATGTAGTGATCACGTGCTAGTCGTATTTCGCCGGCAGCCGTTCCCGCTCGAAATAACGAACGCCAAATGTAGAAGGTGTGGAATAAAAACAAAGATGAAGCCCTACATTTTATTTCAGAGTGCGTTACAATCTTGAAAGCGTAATCTGCGTAATTTAGGGATCGTCCGCTTTATTCGACGTTATAAGTAAGTGAATGGAGAAGGCTGCTCCGAAATGCGAGTGAATCAAATCCGTCGAAGCCGGCCGGCGGAAGCTTTGACAAACACGACATTGTATTTGATTAGCGGTTTTATTACGGTGCATTTTCTTGCCTCGAGTCGCTGCTTTCATCCCACCGTGCTAGATTCTATGACGGGGCGCAGCGAAGTGGGCGAAGACCGTCGTTCTACGCCAGGGCAACTTGGGCGAGTTGGGTTTTCGGACGCCGAAGTATAAACGGCCCAGGTCCATTGATAACGACGATGCCACATATGCCTGCACTTTCTCGGCGCGGCAGCCATGAGCCCAACCCGCAGACGATTGTCAAGCCGCTTCACTCTAACCTCCGAACCAGTGATTGTTTTCTGACTGTGTCACAAATCAAAACTGTTTCTACTTTTTTATAATTTTAATTCAATTACTAACTTCCAAAATATTTCGAATTTCCGGAAAAACGTTTTCCCTCAACGTTCCTACGATCGCTGAGGGCAGTTTCACCGCAAATTTCAAATCAGTTTGAAACCTTTAAGGTGGAAGAAAGTATAGAATGTATGCGCCGAGAAAGTGAGGGAGAGGGTGAGACAAGCCAGCGCGGGGACGTTAGAACGCCGCTCTCTGGTTGGAATACTAGAGGGTAGACCCGAAGCTAGCTGCTTTTTATCTCCACTGCACTTGACGAATGCGGTCGAATGCGAGAGCCAAACGCCGGACGCCGGTGGGCCGCGTTCTAACGCGTTCGACGAGTGCAATGGAGATAAAGGCAGCTAACTTTAGGTCTACCCACTGTGCTCCGTTCACTCTTAATCTGAGACTAAAAGCTCCGCCTTCAGCGCGAGATTTCGGCCCTTGTTAACACAACTGCGAACGCGCAGGCACGCGCAACCAAAGCGCTGTGGAAGCCAGCGAGCTCGCGCTGAAGGCGGAGCTCCCATGTCTCTGCTTAAGGGTGAACGGAGTATAATCATCGCAACCAAGGCCGGCTCGCAAGAGCAGCATCTCAGCTCCGAATATAGGTGAAAGAAAGGACTGCAAAGGCTGGGGCGCGCGAGCGTCTTGAGACGCGGTCCGAGTCCCGCTTTCTTTTCCCCAGTCTGAGCTGAGACATTGTTCCTTATTTTTTTACAGCGAGCCGGCCCCAAGCTCAGCGTTCTGACGTTCATGCGCGCTCTCGTCTTCTTCTCCTTTCTCGGCACTTTATTTAGATATAAAATTTTCTCCATTAAATTGGTATTCACACGAGGGAGAAACTCGGGGATTTCTCCCCGGCGCGCGCATATCACGAGAAGAAAACGCGAGACTTTTGCACATCGCAAAGCCCGACGTTTTCGTCATGGGATGCGCGTGCCTTGGATAAATCCCCAAGATTTCTCCCTCGTGTGAAACCCCTTGGGAACAAGCTCAGAGAACGTGGAGGGAAAGCCCGCGCTGCAGAACCCAGGGCTCCTGGAGTTCGATCCCCACACCTGCCCATTTCGATCTGAATGAGCATCGTACCGGCGTGTGGTCGTGTATCACTATTGTGTGGTGCATGTTAAAGACCCCAGGCTAGCGGTTGTGCCACACTGATTAAATTGTTCATCTACAGCTGAGACACCAGACGCCCACTAAATCAGACTAACGTCCGGCTGTAGTTAACATACACGAAACAATTTGCAATTTGCCCTTAAAGGTGTTTTGAACTAAACATTTTAACGTTCATACTTCGTTTCAGCTTAGGTCCAGACGCAGCCGATGCTACGAGCGCGAGCGTGTGGCCCTGAACAGTGCTTGCATTGCACGAGAGCGCGTGCTTGGCAAGGACGCTGAAAGCCCGGAGCCTCGCGCTTGTAGCATCGCCTGCGTCTGGACCCAAGCTGAAAAGAAGTATATAATAAGTGGCGCACAATCTTTCCACGAGCCAGCAGCGGCCAGTGCGCGCGAGCGCACGCAACGAAATCGACGTCATAGTCCCCCATCCACGCATAAGATGAAAGTGAAATGTATGGGCTCCAGGAAGAGGAGAATAAAGACAAGCTCTTCATTTCCACATTGCTGTCTCGTGTAAACGGTAGGAAATTGATTGGCCTAAAAAGCACGTAGCTTTCACTTGAGGAGATGAAAGCCAGTCTTTATTATCCTTTGGCCTGAAGCCCATACATTTCACTGTCATCATAAGCGCGAATGGTGACTATGACGTCAATTTCGATGAGTATGCTTGCGCACACCGGCGGCTGCTGGCTCGTGAAAAGAGCGTGCGACACTTTTATGGACACTAAAAACAAAAGCAAATTGTTGCGCGTATGTTTATACAGCCGGACGTTAGCCTGCTTCAGTGCGCGTCTCGTGTCTCAGCTGTAGATGAGCAATTTAGGCAGTGCGGTATAACCGCTAGCCTGAGGTCTCTAAAGTGCACCACGCAGTATGACACACGACGCAGTGGTGATATGGACGCCAAATTCTTTGGTTCAGTATAGACCTTTCCAAAAAAGAGCGTGTGGCCGGTGCCATCTTGACTGTTCGTGCGTATGGCGCGTGCCTTCCTCGCTTTCCGAAGCGACAAACACGCACGTGCGGAGCTGTGAAGACCGCACGCGGGACTGTGATTTTGTAAACATTAAAAAGTCTATACCTTTAAGCTGAGACTGCAGCCGTAGCTATACAAGCGCGAGGTAGCCCGCGTTCTTGGCTTTGAGACATGTACTTCTAGCGCGAGAGCTCGATCTTCGTAAGGACGCTCCAAAGCAGCGACCTTGAGCTCTTGTTCTTGTGGCATTGGCCGCAGTCTTGCTTAACGATGCACGTAGTATAGGGAGTATTCACTGACGGCCATAGCTGTGTGCGCGTCCATGCTGAGCGAGTGCTGACGGCGAGCTTCCATAGTTCTTGTGCAACGTGCATTCCGCACCATCAAGATTAGCGGTCTTAGCAGTATCGTAATGTAAGCTCGTTTTGAGCATGCACTATAAACATCGGCCTTAAATACAGCCTCCGGTAAATACCCCCACAGACCTTTTTTTGTTTCCTGTCGTTCTTAGACACGTGGGTTTCGTATCTGCTATGAGGGACGAAAAAATAGTAAATCACTTCTACTTGGAATATGCAAGAAAATAAAGGTGAGGCAAAAGAAGAATGCCTACCAATCACGCTTTTTTTGTATACACCTTCCAGCGGCGTGGAGAGATCAAAACTATGTTTTAACGCATACAAAAATGACGACATTTAAGATAGCTTCGCCCTTGTCGTGAACGGCGTGTGATGGGCTGTGTTCCAAATGTAACCCAAATGAATCCGAGTTACTCCGGCAGGTCGTGTCACATGACAACACAGCTTGAAAAGCGCTGAACGTGGCAGGTTTTCGAACGCCCTGGAGTAAGATCGAGTAAATTTTGGAACACGGCCATGGTGACGCACTTCGTGATTCATTTTTTGCGGTTATTATCGGCCACTGCCCCAAACACCTTTCCGGAAAATTCCAGGAGACCTTGCAAAAGAGGGTAGCTGTGGGGCTGTTTGGATGTACGCCTGGTCGGATTCGAACGTTTCGCATATCCTGGTAGAGGGACAACTCATTCTTTCTTATCACTAAGAGCTGAGAACACACAAAACATTTAAGCGAATGGAAAAGAAGGTCATAACATAACATTTTCTGTTTGGCTTTCCGTCTGCCTTTTCTGCGCTCTTAAATCACGAACTATTAAACCAACGTCAACCTTGTCCTTGTTTTTGAGCGCTAAAATGTGTTCCAAGTATTAAAGCAACGTCAACTTTGTCTTCGCCAACCTCCCCCCCCCCCCCTTCCTTCCCCCACACACACACCCCTTATCTTCCGAATAGTTCCGACGCCTATAGGGCAACTCGGAAAAAACCTTCTTGGTCGTACTCGCGACTTCGCTGGCAGGTGTGAAACGATTCCCTTGGAGAAGCGAATCAGCACGACCGACTCCAACGAGCTCTGACGTCAGAAACATAATGGTCGGAGGACTTAAATGTTCGAGCCGTGTCCAGTTACTCTTTAATAAATCCATTATTCAAGGAGGACGCGAAGATGCACCAATCAGTTAGATTTTCTTATTCTTTTCTTTTATCGTTGTGCGACTAAAAAGAAAACAAATCTACGTTTTTAACAGGCAGGGTTAATAGGTTTACGTAGATCGTTTTCACCGTTCCGCAGCGCTCTCCGCAACCCGCTGCGATACCCGGAACTCTACAGCCAAGGCCGTCGGCGCGCAGGCGCAATAGTGGCTTCTTCGTTGCGGAGGGCTAAGCGGCAGGGGAAACGCGGTCAACGAAAAGTCCCTAATAGGGAGGTGTCGCAATGGGCCATCGCCCAGGGTGCCACTGACCCTAGTGACGCCACTGTGTGCGCTTATTCGTTTTTAGAAGGAAATCACAATTACATTTAATATACAAGAAAAATAGCGAGCATGAAATATATCTAAAAAAATAGCGGGCATTATACAGTATGCTGATTTGTTTATGTTACTGAAAAAAGTAAGGAATTACGTTTACAATTAGTCATAGCGAAATGTAACTAATTACAGTTACAATTACACTTCCATAGAAGTGACTGTTCCTTCAAAAAGTAATCTGTTACTTTCGCGGCGTTGCTTTCAACTTTGCTGTCCTAGGGTAAGAATCCAGACTTAAGTCTTATGGAAGCGTTTATTGTTGTCACAACTCACACTTTTGTCACCTTGAGCAACATCTGGCTCTCAAAAAGTCTCATCGGACATCTTACCTCGTTTCTATGTGAACACGTCCTCCGCTGCACTAAGCACCTTTTCAATCCACCTTTTTCCAAATAGGTGTTTCCACCTGGACGCGAGACTGAGTGGCTAGAAAACAACCCGTTCGCAAAACCTCCCCTATCAGCTCGACAGCCAAAACGTCAGCTGGGTCCTGCTGGCACATTGAGACCCTGTGCCCTATTCTTCGTTTCAGCTTCCGTCCGAGTGCAGCCAAAGGCTGAGAGAAGGTTCGCAAATCAGAGAACAGCATTCCTACGCACCACAAAGTAGTCCGCAAAGTAATATTTTTTTAACTAACTGTTTTGTGCGTAAACATTGCACAATATTCCAGATATGTACTGCTGATAATGATTTGCAACTGAAGGGATTGAATGTCTGAATTTTATGTTCTTATATATAAATGTAAATGCATGTGATTTGGTGAAAGCACATACATCTGCTGTCAACACGGATGCAGCGCTCGGTTTTTTTTTTTTGTGATTTCGTTCCCGTAATGATTGAATCATGTGCTTCGCTGCTTTCCTCACCGAGTCGCTTCAAACCGTCCTTTTGCAAAGGTACGTTTTGTCAGGCACGCAAGCCAACAACGAATAACAGGGAGTCGCAGAATAGGTTACGGGATAGCCGACTGTCTCACAACACGTCTCCGCCGTTTCCAGTATCGTCGAAGATCAAAATTAAAACACAGTTCGGATATGGGCCCCAATCACGGGGCCCATCTTCCAAGGACACTCCGGAATGTACGTCAACCGGACGTGACAGAGTGACCAAGTTCACGCAGTGCAACAGCCGAAATTTTTTATGCAACGCTTTCGACCTTTACGTGCACGCTTCCAGAAATGCGTTGTAAACAAGAAAAGCGTCAAGACCACTACAATGCACTGATACGCGGCGAAATCAGGGCACCCTTTACTTGCCGATTACACTCAACGCCGAGAAGCTGGTGGAAAGGACTGCGCCTCGAGCATTGGTGTATCTAGACAATACAAGGGCACATCAACGGCCGGGTCATCGAGCACCTTCCAACTTGTACTTATATCTCGAAACTGTGCCGAAATGTCGAACAGGTGGAAAGCTTAGACACAGACGCCAGCGGCCAGCCTACGTGCTGATATCCCCTGTGACTAAATTTCAAAACGTGAAAAGGCACTTCTTAAACCTGCAGCAGACGATACCGTTGATACACCCGAAGCAGACGAAATACTCGGCGTGCGCGGGTGGCGCGGACGACCAGCGCCGCAGCGGAGTGATCCAAAAGTGGAGGCGAGATCTTGTGATTTATTGCCGGCGTGTGATTGGCTCCGGCTACACGTAGCTTGGCTGCACTCGGACGGAAGCTGAAACGAAGTATAACTACGGCTCCACCAGACTTCGTTTTTCTACCCTGTGTAGATTATCTTGGCCCCTAAAGTTGATACAAAGACGTCATCTGCTTTCTCTCTCTCTCTCTCTCCTCTCCCTTTAGGCCAGAAGGAACAAAGAAAGAGTGAAGAGACAAAAATAAAACACCTGAACAGATCCGCTACACCAACCTGCGTGCACTTTGGCGTTCTTTTTTTTGTCGTTTTTTTTTTTGTTGGAAGGAAATACTTTGGTATTCGGGAGTTTGCCTAATATTGCTTGCATGGAGAGTCAGGTTCTTTGCATCAGTGAGCTTCCCGCTTCGTTGTGGGCAAGCAAGCTGGCAAGTTACGATTTGCAAAAAAACAACAAAAAAGATTTGAGTCGAGGGTTTAGGTGACGTGAAGAAATGCTTTGAGCATCTAAAGTATACCAGGCCTTGCGTTTTATAAATGCAGGTGACAGTGTGATTCCGGTAAAATTTACCTAAAAGAAAAAAAAAGTTTTTTTTCGCGCTTTTTTTTTGTCAATATTTAACTTTCCCGCATTTTTCTTCCGCGAATGAAAGCAAAAATGTAACAAATTACAATCATTCCCTTACGTTAAAGAAAGAAGAAAATTACTTTACATTCACTTTCTGAAATATGTAATTATTCCTTAAGCAATTACTGATACATGTAACGAATTTCAAGTAATTTCGTTACTTGTAACAAATTACGTACAAGTTTAATAGTACGTATACCAAGGCACAATGCGCGTACCCTTACAAAAATGAGCAATGAGTTTCAATTAAGCTTCTAATGTGTTTTTATAGAGTCAAATAAAACTCAAAAGAAACTCAACGTTAAATAAGTTTTATCCTTACAAAACGAATATGTATTATTTTGAATTTACTCATTACGCATTCAAATGAGTGTTATCATTACCCACTCAATATCTATTCTTTTGAATTTACTCATTACAAATTCAAGTGAGGTTTATCATTACCCAATCATATCAGTTCTTTTGAGTTTACTCATTACTCATTTAAATGAGTGTTATCACTAAGAGCAGTGCCGTACACAGAAAATGTCTTTGGGGGAGGGGGGTCTGAAACACGGTGGCCATCTTGGATGGCCGTTTTTTGTATTTACTTTTTAAAACAGAAGCATGTGATCGGCCGATAATTAACAATAGCGAGCAACGAAATGGTTCCCGTGCACCATCACAGCGGGAGTGAATTGTTTCAAAGCTTACTTTCAGCTTACGACAACATTTCTTTATTTGCCCAAACTCTGCCCCAGTAAACATGACTTCGGTGAGAGGGAACAAAGGTTTAGAGAATAAGAAAAATATATACAGCCATACTTCACCCAGCCCCCTAAAGGCCGGTTGAGACACTTGCGTTTGACTGCGTTGCGTCGAGAACCGAAAGCGAGTCCCATCTGTGCTTCGTATGAAGCGTGGAATCCAATTCAAGGAATCATCTTCGCACGCGATATAAGCAGCAGGGATGTCCTGGTTTTTCGCAGCCGCAACGCGAGACAAACGCAGTCAAACGCAACTGTCTGCACCAGGCTTAACCGCAGCCCCGCGCGTCCTCCGCAGGCTCCAGTGACACTCGGAACCCCTGCGACTATAAAAGTATTCACTGGACGCCATATTTGAGGTCAATATTTAAAGCGCATGCTCACACCGAGCTCACAATAATAGGCTGCTAAGACCAGCAATCTTGATGGTGCGTAATGCGCGTTGCAAATGAACTGTGGAAGCTCGGTCAGTCACGTGCTCATCCAGTCGCGCACACAGATATGGCCGCCAGTGAATACTCCCTATAGACACAGCTCGGAACGAATCTTCGTCATTCTCTTTCCATCCTCTTTTCACCGCGCGAAAGACCCCATACCCCTGGCAGGCCCCCAAAGCACCTCAGGCGTCGCACGCTCGCGGTGTTCTGGGAAGTTGGACGAACGAAGAGAACAGATACGAGCTTCCCTCAAACGTACGTGTTTATTGCTCGAGCGAACATTTCCTCTGTGTCACCTTATAATGGACCGCAGAGGGCGCTACGAGCCATCCCAGCCAATCCAGCTCTGAGTGTCACTTTACCCTCTGTGGTCACCTTACCTCTATGCGAAGCTGAAAGGTCATGTGATTCTCTCTCAGCCCTCGATTGGCGAAGACGGTCTCTAACATCCGCTACGGTCTACTATGCGGTGGAACGCAGCGCGGTATGAGGATAGGGAAGCGAAGCGCCCGGGGATCTTCTGCCGCGGGGGATGGCACCGAGGCACTTGGATGACAGGGGAAAACAGGGGTGCTATTCTGGGGTGCTATTCTGGTCACAAACGGTCACGTTCGTGTTTCTCGAAAACTCCTCCCCCAGGAACCGCGCGCTCCTATTGGCCACAGCCCGCGTGATAATTCCACGCGGTTCCCATGGGAACGTTCGCGAAACACGAAAGCAACCGTGTGCCGTAACTGTCGCTCTTCGAGTTTGGACCGTGACGACAAAGTGACGTATGACCACGTCCGACCTACGTAGCAGACAGCGGAAGTCGCGTAACTAGATTAACTGCGGTATTACTCGACACACCCTACTTTCTGTTTCACTATGAGTGCGAGCTAGTGCGGGTGTAGGAGCTACAAGAACGTGCTCCGGGCTTTCAACGTCCCTGCCGATCAGGCGCGCTTGCGCAGTGCAAGCCAACGTCGTCAGTTCGTACAAGCATTGTTCGGGGTGATGTGCTCGTGCTTTTAACTTCTGTTTCTATTGCACGAAGGGGAACAAGCTTTGGGAAGGATTCTAGAGCGTAGAAAATGGCGGCGATGCTTGTTGCGCAACGATGGCTCGACCAACGCGTACACTGACGGGTTTTCCGCGGGCACCGCGGTGACCTTCGCGATGCACGACGACTGTTTCTGACGACAACTCCGCTTATCGAAAAGCACCGTGTGATCGCAGTGTGACCAGCTGCCGCGACGATGAGAAAAGATGACCGTCGAGCAGCAGCAGACCAATTGAATCGCACTGATATTTGTCGCAGCGGGGAACTACAAGGGCGCGGTTTCCACCTATGATCACATAGCTAATGCCCAGGGGATGGTGATCAGAGCCGTGACGGCTGTCGCGAGTGTCGCTGTCAACCGGCTGGGAAGAGACGGCCGGGTCGACAAAACCCCGGACCGAGACAGATGAGGCATGGGCGAACGAAGGCTTTCGTCGCCACCACGACAAGCACACCGACGTCGTGGGGTGTGTTTGCTGAACCTATAGAATCTAACTGAAACCATCATCATCGGTTTGAAGGAGACCGTCACCGTTCTGAAGGACTCCAACACTTTGCAGCAAACACCACTTTGCCATTAACAACTTGGTGGTAAGTTGACGTTAATACTTCAGGGTTTCTACCGCTTCGAAGTTAGTGCACGCTTAGTACCTATGTCTTCAGTTTACCATTTGTTGCGGTTTGTAGCTACTGTCAATCACGCAATAAAAGCTGGATGGCTTGCTGATGGCATTTTATTGTATCAATTTGATATTTTTCCTTTTCACACCAAGCTTCTGGAATTGCATGTAAGTCGTCGGACAGTCATAAGAAACACTTTTCGATGCCCTGCAATGAACTACGAAGAGGTGTGTCCTAAAATGAATCGTTAGTTGTTTAGACAGCAGGAGTTTAGTCTGACAGAGTATGGTAACATTGTTACCCACTGTAGACGAGAAATTTAGCCAGTGCAATCTTGTGGATGGTTGTCATCTCCGTGACCAAGAAAAACAATAAAGATACAATTGTCCTACATTCAACACACGTGTGTTTAATGTAAAGGTTATGATACCAATTAAATAGATTGTCGTTTCAAAAGTGACAGTAACTCATTGAAATTAAAGAGTAGTGTGAGCTTGATTTTTGAAATTTGCCTGTGATGCAGAGCAAATACGCACAGTTGACTAATCACCATCAAGCATAAACGACAAGCGGAAGCAGAGTAGATGTGTGAAGGAAAAGCGAGCATATGTACTAAAAAAGAACTGCTACGTAACGTGAAGAATGTCAGCAACTATCTTGCCATTGTGGTACGAGCTCAGTGGCTATGCACATGCTTATGGCAGCCTGTGAATGTAGGATGCTCCCTTATGGTATCATCGAGTGGCGAAGCCAGCGGGGGGGGGTGAGGGGCGGGCGGCTTATGGGGCTTCGCCCCTCCCTCCCCAAATCCGGCGGGCACTAGAATATACACACAAATCCCCCCCTCCCAACCCGAAGTCATGAACATCCCAGCCACCTCAACCTCCCTCCACCCTCACCCCTCCAAAGTTCCTGGCTACGCCAGTATACTATCAACAGCACTCAATAGATAGTCAACATTATCAAGATAAGCGAAATTTTTTTATTTTATGCAGCATATAGGCAGTGTTTCTGTCTTTATATGCATGCAGGCAAATCACACACTGTAGAAAACACTTGTGTGAAGGCTGCGTTCACAATGCGGTCCCCGTCAAACTTTCAAGGCGTTAACGAATTCCACAAATTAAATTTTCAACGAAACGTGTTAGTTTTGCAAAACGCTGGCAAACTTACGTTGCGTTTTACATCATTCACCTTTGTCGTCCGATGAATCAGCAGTCAGCACTACACAAACCTCAATGAGCTTGTCGTTTGTTTTCTTGCCGTTGGGGCGATCGCTGGCGGTCTTGGCGGCGGCACATATCTTTCTCAGACCGTTGGCTGCTGCCTCCGTGCTCGCGGAAGCGTTGTTCACTTTGTGTCAAGGTGAGGTTTTGAATCTTGACGCATGGCAACGCTGAATGAAGGTCTATTACCGTCTTCATAATCTCAGCAAGGCGACCGTCCGAGCCACAACAACACCACCACTTTCAAGCTTCATAACACCGGCACAAATAGAAGCCAAGTCTTGCATCTCGCCAAGTGTTATATCGGAGACGTTGAACGCCAGCTCACTGTGCTCTTCGACCCGGTCCTGCCGCCAAATGGGCTCATCCAACAGCACGAAAGCATTCGTGTGCGCGTTGATCAAGTGACCGATCGCATGTCAAACCCCAGCCGCGGTCGATCCGACGAGCATCGCGGCCATGTTCTTTCGAGTTTCTCTCGCCAAGGGTACGGTTGTCGAGTTAAAACAATGCAAGTAGTCTCGTGCATTCTTGTTCTTACGTCATTTTGTCGTCACAACCCGAACTCGAAAAATGACTGTTAGCGGCAAACAGAGGCTTTCTAGTTTCACGAACGTTCCCATGGCAAATAGCGTTGAATCGTCACGCGCAATGAAGCCAATGGGATAGCGAGGTACCTATGTAGGGACGTGTAAAAACGCCGTTTTCTATTTTTTTTTGCACGAGCTTTTCTGCAAATAAAATAAATACGTAAAAAAGACTGCCCGAGATTACGCGGTCGCCTCCATTTCTTCGGCGCCGAAAGAGAAGAGCATGGCTTATGGGGACTACCGTCGTAATCACTGCAGTGAGCAAAGGGCGCAAAGCATTATTAAAACTGCCCGAAGAAACTTTCCTGCATCATCCACAGCATGTTCACAACCGGTGCACTCTGCGTCGATCTCATGACTTGTCATATATTACCAGAGTCGTCGTCAGTTTGGAGTCTCTTTCACAGGCAAACAGGAAATTTCATTTGCAGCTTATGTTCACGGCGGCTTCACAAAGGATGATCGGTGTTGCAGCGTGCCTTCACATAATATTTTCTTCTCGTAATGCCAACGTATCGTGCAGAAACAGGGAAAGCAGCAAACGACACAAACGAGACACAAACACCACAAGGTCGTTACCGCGGTTTTCGCCATGTTTGTTTTCAAAGACCGTAGCGAAAGACTTCGAGAAAACAAGCAGAGATATCTTAGCTAAATTTACTTTACGTCTTAATTATTGAAATAATCGTTCGTATTTTATAAAAGGATAATATTATTTTTCTCTGTTTCCTTCCATTTTCCGGAAGGTAGCCTTTCCTCGGTTATTCGCTCGTTCTAACTCCCGGAGGAAAGAAAGAAGATAACAAAAAGAACAGGGGGAAATGCGGGGATTTCTGCGCCCCAACTGCGTGGACACGTCATCGCAACGTAGGGGGATCGTCAAATTCTAGCTGACCGCGTGCGTGAACCCGAACGTTGGGGCGGAGCCTCAAACAAGAATCATTCTAGTTTGAGGCTCCGCCCCTTCTTTCTCGATACGTCACAACTCGAAAGTACCCGTTTGCGACCAGAATAGCAACCCAGGAGGGCGCTATCGGTGTGGTTCCGAACAGACCGGTCGTGGCCGAGTGCGTTGCGGTTTTCGGGCGCGGCGAAGACGCGCTGGAATTCACGCGCCTCTGGTTAGAAGTAATAGTAAGGCGCGCTGCACCCCTGACAGCATGGCTGAAACTCCAGCGGGTCTCCCACTGGGTCTCCCGATCCAGTGACTTTAGCGAAATCGAGGCCACCCCGGTCCTCTTTTGAAATGCGCCCCATCGCCCTCCTTCCCCAGCCGACAGTGAAACAGTGTGTGTGTGTGGGGGGGGGGGGGGGGTTCGGGAACCCCGAAACCCTCCCCATGGGTACGGCCACTGACTAATAACACAATATCCATTATTTTGAGTTTACTCATTACAAATTGCATTGAGTTTTATTGTTAGCGACTCAATATCCATTCCTTTGATTTTCCTCATAACAAATTCCAACGAGTTTTATCGTTACCCAGTCAATATCCATTCCTTTTGAGTTTATAAATGTACTGATTACTCATGCAAATGAGTATCATTATTAAGAATGCAATATCGGTTCTTTTAAGTTTTGCATGGACACTCAAGTGAGTTCTGCCATACAGGTTCTCAATAGACATCAGCGGATCCACAGCGGAGGAATTCGACAGAGAGCAAAGGTGAAGATAATTATTGTTAAGGCAGCCTAGGTAATGACCAGTCAAGTCGGGGTTCCATGTCAGACTGTTTACTCAGCTCGTGCCGTGTGTTAACGTCGTCGTCGTTAGACTAGCTAAAAAAAAGAGAAAAGAAAATAAAGCGAATCAGAACATAACATTTTCCCCTCCTCTTGTTTTTTTTTTTTAGTTAGCGGAGTAAACTGGAGGAATAAGCACATAACATTTTCTCCTCTATTTTTTTAGGGTTAAAAAAATAACGAAAAATGCCAAGAACAAAGAAAAAGAGATAAAGAAAAACAAAACACACACACGCACGCACAACACAAAACACAAGTCACCGCTTTGCACAGTTACTTCCGATCACCGAGATCCACTGTTCTGTTCAAGACAATCAGTTTGAACACTTTTTTTTTCTAAATTAAGTTACTACTTCTCAAGTAAAATGACGAAAAGAAAAGCAGTTCAGTTCATCGTGCGGCATAGTTCCCATAGCGCTCTGGTGGCCGACGATCACGTCCGGAGCGCCTCAGAGGCATAGGCGTAGGATGAGCGGTCGAAACCCCCTTTCTTGGTGGTGAGTCTAAGGCTGGACTGCACACAGGCGTTAGCGATCCAGTTTGTTGCTGTCCGTTCCACCTAGGCTGTTGTGGCTGCCAGTTATGGTGCCTGTGGCTGACGCTAGCAGGGGAAACAGCAACTCTCGAGAACCGACTGCTCTTAGCAGGGGTCGATGTGTTTTGCCTCTGGCTCTGTTGGTTGGTCTTCGGGGCTGCTGCGAGTTTTGAGGCGTTCCATACTCGACCGTCTTCCAATCGGAACGTCCACCGACCTACGCGCTTTATGATGCGCTGTGGTGGTCCAAAGGTCGGCTCTCCTTTGGGGACTTTTCCTGGTCGCTTCACTCGAACCCAGTCTCCAACACAGAATCTCGGGGTCTTCGCTGCTCGACGCTGGTCTGTGTACCTTTTGGTGTATTCCTGCCTCTGCTGTACTCGTTGACGCAGCCGTTGCAGCTCCTCGAAAGGGTTTTGCAGGAACTGCGCCGACGACAGCCCGAGGATGTTGAGCCGGGTCCGTGGCTTGCGTCCGTGCAGCAGGAGGGCAGGAGATAGTCCAGTGGTGGCATGGGGCGTGCAGCGGTATATCATCAAGTAGTCGACGAGTGAAGAGCGGATGTTACTTCGTTCAATGGCGGCACACTGAAGGAAGCCCTTCAGTGTACGGTTGAAGCGTTCGACCTGCCCGT
Organism: Ixodes ricinus; assembly: GCA_037355805.1. Lineage (NCBI taxonomy): Eukaryota > Metazoa > Arthropoda > Arachnida > Ixodida > Ixodidae > Ixodes > Ixodes ricinus. The sequence goes on from JAZHYW010000072.1 coordinate 140,202, forward strand.
TGGACTGGGGGTAGTAAGCAGAAACCAGGTGGTGCTTTATACCACGAACTTGAAGAAACTTCTCGAATTCGGCCGACACAAACTGGGGCCCATTGTCACTTACGATACTGTCTGGGTACCCTTCTCTGGCGAAGATGGCTCGCAGAAAATCCGTCACCCTTCCCGTAGTGACATTTGGGCAGAACTGGACTTCTGGCCACTTCGAAAAGTAGTCAACGAGCGTAATGACGAAGCGACAAGCTGGTTCCGCCTGCTCAAACGGACCCACAATGTCAATGCCCACCTTAGACCAAGGTCGCTCTGGCAAGGGCACTGGCTGTAGAGGAGTCGGTGACGTCTTTGCAGTCTTGTCCGAGCTACTGCAGACCTTGCAGGCGGAGACCGCAGCGCGTACTTCTGCATTCATTCGGGGCCACCAGTAGAGCTCTCGAAGGCGTGCCTGCGTCTTCACGATGCCAGTGTGTCCTTCATGTGCTCGTGAGATTACCGCGTGGCGCATAGTTGTGGGGATGACGAACTGGTCACCACGGAGCAGGAGCCCGTCATTGACTGAGAGAGCCTCTTTCAGGTCGTAGAAAATCGTCTCATCTGAAGATAAACTGTTCCATGGGGGCCAATCTGAGGTTACATAGCCCATGACAGCGGTGAGCAGTGGGTCATCCGCCGTCTCCTGTTGCAGCTGTTGTTTCGTGATGCACGCGTCGTCCAGAGCGACGAAGGAGATGATCTCGTCGTCGAAGTCCATTCCTCCATCATTGGTCGGCATGGGCAGGCGGGACAGGGCATCAGCTACCCCATTCTCCGCTCCTCGCTGGTATTCCACCGTGAAGTTGTACTTCAGCAGGCGATGGGACCAACGTGTAATCCGTAGCGGGCGATGTCCTGTTCCCCCAGTGGAAAGCAGTGACACAAGCGCTTGGTGATCCGTGCGAAGAGTGAAATGACGGCCCCACAAGTAGACATGCCATTTCTCACATGCCCACAGGCATGCTAGCGCTTCTTTCTCTCCAACCGAGTACCGTCGCTCCGTCGGCGTCAACGTTCTAGAGGCGAATGCGACCGTGAAGATACCGTCCTGATGGCGCTGCTGCAAGACAGCCCCAATTCCGTAGGCCGATGCGTCTGTAGCTACGACGGTAGGTAACGCTGGGTCGAACATCTTCAGCGTCTTGCCAGATGACAGCAACGATTTTACTCGGTTGAAGCTTCGGTCCGCCTCGTTGTCCCAGATGAATGGTGTGTCCTTCCGCAGGAACCTTTGAAGAGGCTCGACTTCAGATGCCAAGCCAGGCACAAAGCGGGAGTAATATTCCACCATCCCCAGAAAGGAGCGGAGTTGGGTGATGTCTGCGGGGATGGGGGCAGCGTTGAGAGCATCCACTTTCTGTTGAAGCGGTGCAATTCCTCGAGCGCTGACTTTGTGGCCCAAAAACGACAGTTCCGACACACCAAAGACGCACTTGTTGTTGAGCTTAAGTCCGGCCTCCGAGATTCGCCGCAGAACTTCCCGCAGACGGTGTGTGTGCTCCTCCTTGGTTCTCCCAAAAACAACAATGTCGTCAAGGTAAACCAAAACACCTTCACAGCCGTGGAGCACCTTTGACATCATCTGCTGGAAGGCTGCTGGCGCTGATGCCAGACCAAACGCCATGAGGTCTCGGCTTTCTGGGTGAAGAGGCAGTTGGTGGTAGGCGGCAGCAAGATCAAGCTTCGAAAAATGTCTTGCGCCGTGTAAGGCATTCAGTAGTTCCTCTATATGCGGAGAGGAAAACTATCGATGACGACAGCCTTGTTGGCTTCTCGCAGGTCCACGCACATTCGAATGGAGCCATCCTTCTTCTGCACCACTACAATTGGCGAAACCCACTCGGATGAGTTTATCCGCTCGATGATTCCAGCTGCTTCCAGACGTCGAATTTCATCCGAAACGGGTTGTCGCGCAGCTAAAGGGATACGCCTCATCCGGTGTCGAACAGGAATCACAGAAGGTCGGATGTTTACCTTGTGGACCACTCCCTGGACACATCCAAGACCCGGGTTGAAGAGGTGCTCGAAGTGGCTCAAGGAAGGTGGTAGCGATTGGTTTCGCTGGCGCAGGCACCGCGGAAGTTGTAGCCTATGGCGCAGACGGTGCTGACGGCAGTTGGTTTTGTACTCTTGTTGACCACTCTTGCCTTAATGCACTCGATGACTCGTCCAGTGAGACCGGTGTTGACGTTTCACCTGTCTTTCTCGGTCGTTCGACGGAGCCCTCCGCGTCAGTATAAAAGCATGACCGGGTAGCACCACTCATCTGAATGTCAAGGGCTATGACAGCGTCCATGCCCAGCAGCGAGGTACCACGATCAGCGATGTAGAACAGGATTGATGCAGCACGGTCCCTGAACATCACCGGCGCCTTGAAGGCTCCCAGAATGTTGATCGGCTGCCGGGAGAAGTTCAGAAGCTTGACAGGTGGTGGCACGACTTCGGCTGCCTTTGCGAAGTGTTGAATGAACACCGCGCTGTCGACAATGGAGACGGCTGATCCTGTATCAAGAAGGAACTGCACGGTTGCCTCGAACACCTTGATGCTCAAGTACAGCTTGGTCTGCGACGGCCCAGTGACGTGAGACACCTCCCACGGCTCGTCGTCATCGTCATAGTCGTCATTGACGATCTGGTCGCAATGGTTATGTGACCGGCGCTGGAGGGATCGGCGCAGGCTTCTGCAAACACGAGCAAAGTGTCCACGACGGCCGCAATTGTCGCAGGGCTGTCCCCTGGCTGGGCAAACGTCGTAACCCCTGCAACGTTCCACGTCGTAGCCGCAGTTGGTACAGGTCCTGCCGTATCCGTAGTTGCGCCGTGGAGAGGGCTGTGGACGCGGAGATGGCTTTCGCTGCGGCGATTCAAACCGCACCGATCGCCGATACGTCGATCTTCCTGGCTCCCGGCTGCCATCCTCAGAACCAGAATCGCCGCTTCGGCCGCAGGTCACGCAGCTGTTTTCAGTGAACGAGCGTGGGGCGCGCGCGTTCCTTGGCCTGGGTGACGAACGCCGCGTCGGAGCTCGAGCGGGTGAGTCACGGCGCGAGTGCCACAGCTCGTGCGTGCATGACGCCATCGATGAGCACGGATGTTGCCGTGCCGTTTCTTGACTGGACATGGATGGGCGCCATGTTTTTTCACCACGTTCTGTCACGTGGCAGGTGAAATCGTCGCTTGGCGTCGTCGGCGGCGCAGTCGTTGTAGCCGACGCCCATTCTCGAACTTCACGACGCGATCGCTCCAGATTTAGAACGGTCTCTAAGGCCACACTCAAGGGAAGCGCAGCGTCGAGAACCAAGCGTTCTTGAATCTCTGCGGAAGCAGCACCCACCATGAACTGTCGGCGGATGACGGCCTCGGTGTCGGCGCCGAAGTTCGCCGGCACGGCCAATGCTCGGAGGGCTGAGAGAAAGTCGCGCAGAGATTCTCCTTCTTGTTGTTTTCTCATGTGAAACCGGAGTTGTTGCAGGGTCTCGTTGACCGGCTGCGAAAATTCAGCCTCGAGGACCCTGAGGGTCTCTCTATACATGTCGCGAGGCGCTTGTCGGACTTGCTGACCGTCTCCCGCCGGTGACGTTGCTGGCGCCGGTCCAACGGGAGCTGGTAGAGAGTCATAGATGCGCTGGCCTTCGACTCCCAGGCAGTTGAGCAGCTTTGCTTGGCGCCGTTCGGCGGAAAATTCATGAGCACCTGTGGCCAAGATGAATCGCTCGAACATCCGCAGCCATGCTTTCCAAGGAATCGGTGGCGTCCCTGCCTTGTCCAGAAAGTTCGGTGGCGGCCTGTCAGCATCAGCCATGCTTGCAGTTAAGATGGCGCCTCAGCGATCCAGGAAGCCGTTCGAATGTACGGCCAGTGAAGACAGTAGCTGCGGTTCCTCGGCAATCCCAGACTTGCCGGAGGCAATAGGTTAAACCTAACGACGCATACGTGGTCGTAGAACGTCAGGATGCCCTGGTTCATCCCATCCTTGTCACCAAAAAATATGTTAAGGCAGCCTAGGTAATGACCAGTCAAGTCGGGGTTTCATGTCAGACTGTTTATAATAATAATAATTGTGGTTGTGGGGATATTTATATAGCTTGTAGTTGGTCAGCCATTTAATGTTGCTGCGAGTCACTCGCTGTAGATGAGCAATTTAGCCAGTGCAGTACAACTGCTAGCCTGGGGTCTTTAACGTGCACCACGCAGTAGTGATACACGACCGCACGCCGGTACGATGCTCATCCAGATCGAAACGGGCAGGGGTGGGGATTGAGCCCAGGATCCTGGGTTCTGCAGCGCGAGCTTTCGCTCCACGTGCTCCGAGCTGGTGTGCGCTAGCCCACTCGGCCACCGATCCCCCCTCAGACTGTTTACTCAGCTCGTGCCGTGTGTTAACATCGTCGTCGTTAGACTAGCTAAAAAATGACAAAGAAAAATAAAGCAATGAGTTTTATCGTTACCGACTCAATATCCATTCTTTTGATTTTGCTCATAACAAATTCCAACGAGTTTTATCGTTGCCCAGTCAATATCCATTCCTTTTGAGTTTATGAATGTGCTGATTACTCATGCAAATGAGTATCATTATTAAGAATGCAATATCAGTTCTTTTGAGTTTTTGCATAGACACTCAAGCGAGTTCTGCCATAAGGTTCCCAATAGACATAAGCTGCATGATCCACAGCGGAGGAATTCGACAAAGGCAAAGGTGAAGATAATCATGAATGCAGATCGCCTGCTATTCAGAAGACATTCTCCTCAAATAAAGTCATGTCCCAAATGCAATCCAATAACTTCTCATATTTATTAACCATTTATTAACCCTTTAATGAAATCAAAACATATTCAATTATTCCCATTCTCAACTAGCACGCTGTCTCGGGCGATCGAAATGACACAGCGATAGACATAATAACTCAATATACAGCATCTGCTCCCAAACTTCCCTACGCGCGCAATCCACTAAAATATAAAATATATCCTGCCACGACCCCGCCCCCTCCTCCATTCGCATTTCTCTAGACCACAAGTCTTACCATCTCGGTGCATAAGCAGTAACATATTGAAATTGACTCTGAAATTTAGTTTCTCTGGTAATACAGGTAATTAACAGTTAACGAATTTACAACCATTAGAAAAAAAAGGAAGAAACAAGCCAGCAGTTGTTTTGCGACACTCCGCTAGATCAGTCGCGACACCCCTGGGGTTCGCGCCTCACAGTTTGGGAAGCACTGCTGTTCAATATTACAAATACAGAGTGCTGCTTGAACATTTTTCAAGACATTTATGAGTAGCAACTGTTGACCTTATACCGCGCAAACATTTAAACCAACTCTCACACAATCTCACAGAAACATAATCCCAAGTTTCCACAGAATAAGAACCAGTAAGAACAAGACGAAATACACACTAGGTTGATTAATTAACTCTGAGCTGTCGTTTTGTTTTAATCCAAAACACATGAAAATAAAAGAGGAATAGGAATGCAGTCAGTGGTGTCACGAGGGTCAGCGGCACCCGGGGCGAGCCCGCCGCGACACCCCCCCCCCCCTCTCTCTCGTGGCCCGCCGCGACATGCACCCGGGGCGGTCCGCCCCCCCCCCCCCTTTGTGACGCCACAGATGCCAATAGGCATACCCGGGTCCTATAGGAGGTTGGACTGCTCCCATAGGGACTTTATCGGACCATTAGGAATTTCTATCAGTGAAACGAAATGTTTTGTTGGCCAAACAGGAATGTCTAGGCCAATTGTGCATGTATATTTGAGCAATAGGAACCAATTATACGTATGTCTGTCAGAATAATGTAAATGCATATTGGACGCAAAAATTGACAATCGGATAAATGGGAACATGTTTCTGTGCTTTTGGAAAGTTGTTTTTGGACGAAGCTGATATATTTGTCAGACATCCAGCTGAGGTAAAAATAGTCCCTGTCAGAAATGCATCGGCCCATTTGCTTCATGTGGTATATAGCCTGGGCTGTATGATGCAAATATCTGTTCCAGTTCCAAAGAATGTGTCCACACTGGAATTCCAGCATGTATAAAAGTACATTAGTCAAGTTAATTAGGCGACAGTGTTATGCTTATTTTTCAATATTTTCGGATGGCCAAAATGGTTTCAGCCCAGGTTACATAACACACCGTCGTTGTACATCAAGGGGGCTATGAATATTTAGAGTTTTATAGCTCGAAATTAATGCTAGAATAAAACACTCAGATACAGTCACAATTTAGAGGAATATACCCTATTGCAATGCTTGCTTTTCTGAAGAAATGTTAAGACCATACTCTAAATCAGGGGTCTCAAAACTTTCTGGCCAAGGGGCCGGATCGGGGACCTGTCGCAGTCTCCAGGGCCGGAAGACAAATAAATGTTATAAATCAGTAAAAACTATCTTAATAAGCCCAGATGAGCATTTAAACAGAGGAGCTCAAGTTAGAGTAAAAATGAGAAGTAATCAAAGGTGGATTAATACATATACTTTATTTCGAAATTCAGCATATAGGTAATTGTGACATACGATAAGTGTGACCCAGAAAACTCACCAGGCATAAATCAAAGCGCACAGGAACTCTGGAACATTCGCGATGACCAAAGTTCATATCTGGGAGTGTGTCTTCACACGGACGGCAGAAAGTACGCTCATATGAGGTAGTGACTTATTAGCACGCGAACAAAAAGAGAAGAGGAGAAGAAGCAGCGAAGAAAGGAGCTGTCGGCGCGGGCATGTTCGTCTGTTCGCTTCTACAGTTACTTTCAGGCGGAGCGGAGGAAAGCAAAAACAATGACCTCCCCCCCGCCCCCCCCCTCCCCTCCCTCCCCTTCCCACGCACCACTTGCGCCACTGAAGCCGCGTTCGAGATTCTTCTATACTCCGTCCCCCTAAGCTGACAGTGCACTGAAAGCTGCATGCCCGCTGGACCAGTCAACTCCCGGTCTTTTACCACGTGATCACACCTTCTCTGCATATTCACGCGTGTAGAGCGAGATCTGCGATAAGAGACATGCGGTTGATTGGTCCGGCGAACAGGCAGCTTCCACCGCCCTGTCAGCTTCCGGGTGAACCGAGCATAGAAAATGCCTTTTTCGCTTCGGCGTCGGGCGAGAAATACGATGCGGCTCTCTTTCCGGTATGTTCAGTGCTCGTGGCGCCGTCGCGTCTTCACGCGCGCTTCTGCCCGCACTGGTAGCAGCGGGCCTGCTGGCAGCGGGCCGCGGGCCGGACCACATTATAAGCACCATGGCCAGCCGCGGGCCGGTCGAAGGCCTCCGCGGGCCGGATCTGGCCCGCGGGCCGGGGTTTGGAGACCCCTGCTCTAAATAAAACTTAGGAGCATGGTGCGGTAAATAATTTACTAATAAATTACTGTAAGCTGAGGGTAAATTAAAAGTAATCTCCACAAAAAAATGAAAGCCGTTTACAACTTCCTGTAACGCCGAATTAGAGCGCAGCTCTTGAGGAGGAGGAGGGAGGGTACGGGGGGGGCAAGTTACCTCGGGGGGGAGGGGGGTCACGTGGCCTCACGGGGGTCACGTGACCCCCTCACGTCATCAGTGATGATGCCGATGACGATGCGGATGCCGATGACGTCATCAGTGACGTAACCGATGACGTCATCGGCAATTGCATCGTCATCGTCATCATCATCACGTGACCTCGGGGGGTCACATGACCAGGGGGTCACGTGACCTGAGGGCCACGTGGTCTAGGGCGTCACGTGGCCTGAGGGGTCACGTGACCGTGGGGGTCACGTGACCTTGGGGTGACCTTGCGGTTACGCCGACGGCGACGGTGACGCCATCGGCGACGCCGCTCAAGCCGGAAACGGGCGCCTTAGAGCTGCGCTCTAAAAGAAAAAAGAAATCTACTCCCTACTGCATTGCGCCCGAAACAAATAGCGCGCCGATGCTAGTTGTGGTTTACACATTTATTTCCTGTGCTTATAATAATAACTGTATTCACCCTCTTTTATTCCTAAGTTTCTAAAGAAATATTTATGGCGCCCCTCTATCGCAATTTCGTCAGTTTCGGTTTCGGTATTGTAACTCTTACTCGTTTCGGTTTCGAATTGTAAGAATCGTGTCTTCGACGCCCCATCGGTAGTGACATCAATTCCTTGTTGTTTATTTCCGGCATGGTTGCGCTTGTCGTGCGTTGGGTATTAGATGTGTGTCGCGGGATGGAAATACCTTTAGACATGGAAATGTGCTAATTTAATTAAGTTTATCTATCTGTGAAGTTTCCTCTTGTGATGATTATGTTCAAGAGCGCGGAAGACCGACGACGCGACCGAACGAGCAACTCAACGCAGTTGGTAAGCGTGCTTCTTCGTTCGCATTGTAAGCCGACGCGTTGAACGAGAAGTGAACATTAGGGAGTTTTAGAATAACGCCCACAACCCCAAAGAAATAACGTCGTCGCTGCTGTGCATGCGCAGACCCAAAACAAGCATTCGGACTCGAGCTTCGGGGCCCGTTATTTCTCAAAAATAGCGTGGGTAACGCAAAAGGCGGCGCCCACGACGTCTCCGTTCATTGCGTCTTCGACGCAGTCGCCCGCTCGGGAACTCGGTGAGTCACACTCGGCGACCGCGGTCGGTATGGTCGAAGCGTATTGAAAACGCCACGGATCGCTGGATTCACGGCTCACAGCTATCGAAGCGCGTGTACTTACGATCGCGGCAGACATGCATGCCTGGGTAGTGAGTGGATCGTCTGGGCTTGTAAGTAGAGCAGAGCAGCTTGGCAGTGACAAAACAAAACATGCGGCATTGAGAATAAAAGATCAATAAAATGTTACTCTATACCAGGGGTGCACAACATACGGCCCGCAGGCCGTATGCGGCCCGCGGGCGCTTTTCAGCGGCCCGCGGCCCGGCTCAGCGCAGAAAATCGCTTACTATGCCATTCAATCCAACGAGCGCCCACTCCGCTTGGCAAGCAGCAGTGAAACACTTTGACCTACTTTTTTCAGCTTTTGGCGAAGGAACTAAGATTTCTCAGTGCAAATTTTGCCCTCTCCACTAATCCCGCTGACAACAACAAAAAACAAAAACGTGTGCAGCCGTCCCTGTCTTTGGTGTGGCTCTGTCTCAACATGGCTGTACACGGAACGCAAAAACTTCTTGCTCTATCTCCACAGATCCCCTTCCTTCTTTCAACATGGAGGCTATCAACAGAGGTGGAACGGCTGCGCCATTTGCGCCATTTTGCGCCAGAGGCATTTGTCTGCGCCATCCTGCGCCATTTTGCGGAAACTGTGCCACAGCCGGTACCTCGCGCCATTGTGCTACAAATCGCACAACGTGCTCCAAAAAATTATATTTTGTTTTGGTTTCGGTTTTTATCGACTCGATTGACAACAGTGAGCGCGTTCAGCTTGGTCGGCCTTGCAATTTTTTGTTCCGTTCATTTTCCCTGTGTATGCCGTGTCGGAAGCGCGCGAAATCACTCGGGGGTCCGATTTCAAGCGCTACATCACCTCCGACTGGATTCTTATTCTTCAACCTTAAGCGGAATTAATCAAGTTGGCCGAGGTGAGGTCGAGTCGTTAAGCGTCAGATTGCCTGAGGCCCTGCGGCCCGGGTTCCGGACGTCAGCCAGTTGAAAGCAAATGAGTAAAAGATTCCTTTTAGTGCTTCATCGTTAGAAGTTGGAACCGCATTCCTGCAAGATAAATCGTGATTTGATTGAGCTGAAACGCGGTCCGATCCGAAACCTTGCCGGCCAGCAGCTCTCACGCGAGCGGTAGATCTGCTCGGCCTACTTTAATGTTGCTCCGGCTCATCGCTTCGAATGCGATAGCTCCGTTATTCGTAGTCTGCTGCTTCGATATTGAGTTGTACAATAGGATAAGCTCAAAATTTGTTGTCCTGTGCCTCCGCGCAACTGCACGTCCGTAGCTCACGCACGTCACATGGTTCGCATATATAATTACTATGTCGAGCAGGTGTGGGTTGTGCTAAAAGCAGTGCTGGTTCGCATTTTGAGCAGCTGAAAGCCACTCAGAAAATATCAAGGACACTATCTTCAGAAACATATGGTACTTGCTTTTTGGTTCTCTTTAAGGCCAAGTTTTCGCCATCTGTTACACTGTTATCCCATCCACCTAGGTTCCTAACCACTCATGTTCATCTGTGCTGCTAAGCACTATTGAAATTGCACCCGTGCTCGTCTAAGACACAAGCTGAAGTGCATTGAAAACTGATTTGAGCTGCTCCTAGCCTGCTCCAGAATGTAGTTTTAGCTGCTCCCAACCTGCTCCAAAACAGCTGTTTCAGCTGCTCCCGTGGCTGCTCCCAAGTACATTTCATGAGTTCCACCCCTGTATCAACCCTCTCCTTTCTCTTCGAATAGTCAGAGGTTGCATCGTTGGACCGGAGAACTCCGATACGACGATGCAATTTCAGCTCATTGAACTCCAGTATCCACCAGCGCTGAAGACTATGCATCGCGAATCTCAGCTGCGTGAGTTTTACAAAAACCTAGACAAGAAAAAGTGCGGAAACCTGGTGGACCACGCCTTAAGACTGTCGTCACTTTTCGGGAGCACGTATGCTTGTGTGAGCAGACATTCGCCTTGATGACTCTCAACAAGAACCGCCTTCGACCTGCCATAACGGATATGACATTGCGAGATCTGCTAAAGACGGAAACGAGCGCGATGACACCTGATATCGGAAGCCTGACAGCAGCCAATAAAATGTGACAAATCGCATTAGGTGCGGCCCGGCACAGATTTCAATAAACGTAATTTTGGCCCGCCTAATTTTTTAGTTGTGCACCCCCGCTCCAGACGAAAAACTTGTTTAATTTTCAAGATATAACGTTCTAACTTCCAAATAAAAGCTGTCGCGACATCTTGATGGCGCTTTAAGCGCGAGATGCTTGCGCTTTGGGGGGTCCTGGGCAGAGAAACGCTATTCTAAAACTTTTCGACGCAATCCTCGCTATTTTGCCGTCCGTAACGCGCGGTAAAGTAGCGTCCGGTATTCTAAAACTCCCTATTTTCTCGGCACACGTGTGCTCGTTAAGATAATTTTTTTAATTCTTTTTTTAACTAGTTGGGTTTGCTTTATCTGTCCTTATGTTTGGATCTGCGCGTATCATAAAGAAAAGTTGCCACTCATTCTGTGTATGGTCCGAGAAAGTGTAGCTCATGTCAACAGAGCACTTATTGAATTCCTAATGCTACTTTCAGTCCCTTGCTTTAGAAAATGTCTTATTGGTCTTGCAGTGGACTTATGTCGTCCAACTCTAAATTGATTACATTGATCATACTTCATTACATTTCAGAAGTTAGACTTCCTTGGAATCCGGTTCATGCAGAGCCAATATTCCTTTGCAGTCAAAATGGTTCAAGAGGATAGCCATCTTTTGTTTTGAAGTTATGGAAGTGGACTGGATGGTATTGTTAGGACAAACTTCGGTCCCCTGACTTTCTAGAACTTAACTGGGTTTACATTTCTCTGTTAGAATTTTTTATAAAGCAGTTGTTCCTTTTCGCCCTTTTTTTCTCTTTCATTTTGCAACTGTGATGTGATCTAGCCGAGGGCCGCAGTTATTCCCAAATGAAGCAGCAGCAGTGTGTTCCCAGCTTGCGTCACTTCGATTCATTTCAAGGCATGCCAAGAAATGAATGCCCCTGTTCATACACCGTTGGAAGCGGGACTGACTTCAAAATGCAGTTCGACACAGTGTTTGAGCGGTATGGGACGTGTGTTGAATGACCTATGCGGTTGTCACGGGTTCGTGGTTGGTCAACTTGAAACACTCCAAGTCCCACTTCCTTCTTCTCGTCTTCCTCTTCCCATTGGTTTGAAGCTCGGCCGGCATTAGTCTCATCCGAGCTCATGCCTTTGGCGCTCAGGTAAACATGCGCGAGGATTGTAATTGACACCCCCCCCCCTCCCCCTGAACCACCCTTAAACAGAACAAAATGACAAAAAAGACGAAATTTAAGACAGCGGTGTTCGAGAGAAACTGCCGACTTTTAATTACCCTCCCTGAAACTTTGCAAACATTTCAGTGTGGCTGCAGCTGTGAGGGTGAGGTGGATCCAATATGAAAACTGGACCCTGAAGCGACGCCTTCAGGATGCCGAAAATAATTATGGTAAGTTAGAAATTAACCCACTAGTATACTTCCTAAATATTTGGGCCGGGTGTCGAATAAAACATTTTAACCCAGTTAATTTGTCACTTTAATTTTCAGGCATAATATCTTGACAAGAATGAAACTCCAGATGTTCCAAACTGGCTGAGGTAAAGCAGCCTTGCAGTGCACCAAGGTTTAGACTGAACATACTTTTGTGTAGCGTCCACAAGGTGTAGCTCTTACATTGAAGTTTTATGAGCTAGTTTCTTCAATGTTTGAACTTTCAGTGTGCCAGCTGGGTAGTGTGTAATTGTGTTTTCATAGCGCAAGCAATATCTTAATCCTGGCGGCAGGAAGTTTCGGCTAGCAGTTGACATGGTTGGACAACGGTGTGCATGCTTGCTTTCTCTGAAGCGGCCAATGAAGCAAAATAACAGCATGTGCGGATTGTCCATGCATTTAATTGTTTGTTTGTTGTTTGTTTCAGACTACATGTGCTCACAGTACAAGGGGATGGCCCTCCAGGCGCTGACGACCAGCATGTCGTCTCTGCTGGGCTGTCGAGGCAAATTTAAAGGGTAAATATTGCAGCTGCAGTTTTTTCTATTCTGTCCCTGCTACACTTGAGTCCTGCAAATTTCTCTGCATGCTTGGTCTTTTTGTTTTCATGGTACTGTAAACTTTTGTTATAGTCCGTTGCATCTATAAAAAGCAGAAGCCTCTCCCACAATTCCCTTTGCTCGCCATGATTGGCGGTGTCCTCTCGGCTCTCCTCCTCTCTAGTGTTTGCTTATTAAAAAGAGTGAAGGGCTTTGTGGGAGGGGCTTCTGCTATTCTAGAGTTGCAACAGAGTATAGCGCGACCTCGGTTAATTTAATCATTTCGAAAGAGTCCTAGCGGGCACCCATGCATTTTTATGGGAAGGACTCTGCATCATATTTTGAACCGAGAAAATGACCCTACGAACGGGAAAGCACGGGCCTTCTGCTACAAAATTAACCGGACCAAACTTTGTTTTCAAGATCAGACCGGAAAAAGTCGACTCCTGTCTTATAAACGGCGAGTAACAGAAATCCTGTGCTAGTCTCGCCACGTTGGGAAGCTAATGCTATGACCCCCATCTTGATTTCTTTGATGCTTGTTATGGCTGTTTTCACATCTGGTATTTTCACTGTTCTTTGGCCAAAAGTGAGTGGCAGGTCACCATAGGTTTCCAGAAGAAAGCGGTCGCATATGCAGAAATTTCTAGCAAGTTCGTAGCGCAGTGGCGCTTCGTCGCAACCGAGGAAAAACTCTACGGTATTGTTGGTGCAAAACATTAAGCCTCACGACTAGCAGCAACTTAATCGTGGATATACTGCACCGTACGGCGTTTATTTGAGCTCTACTCCACACAAAACATTACAGGGGCACTTAGGTATCCCTTTGTGGATTGAATGCGAAAGCATTGCCATTCCTAACGACACTTCCTTTTTTGTCTCTCTATTGTTAGGAATGGCAATGCTTTCGCATTCAATCCACGTAGCGATACCTAAGTGCCCCTGTAATATTTTTTTACGTTACATCATATGGCGTCGCACATCATGGTACGTCATGTCGTCACGTGAAGTGTGATGTCATTGAACCGAGGACATATTTTTATGCCCATCTTTCGGGCACATCAACGCCGACGCCGTCTTTTGCCGTAATGGGACAAGCTTCTTTTTGAGGGGAGAGTAATGCCGCATTCCGAAGCAACTGAGATAGCACAGCAGCTAGCATGCCCGGCTCTCACACAGCAGCACCGGGTTCGAATCTCAGCCGTGGAAGCACATTTTATTCTTTCTTTTATTCCTCTGTTGGCATTTGGTACCACTCGGTTAACGCCACCGGACGCCGGATTTTCCGCTCCATAGACATATAATGCTTTCGCATTAAAAAGGCACATCCAGTCAGGATTGTGCCTTTTCGTGTGGTAGAGTCGTACAGCTGCCCACCACTTCGAAAATCACAACTGAAGTACGAGGGGCACTAGTGATCACCAAATCAGGTTCACGCCATTCATAGGTGAAGGATCCATTTGGGTGCACTGAAGATTTGTGTGGGCATTTTCTTTCATTGATTCATTGGCGCGTCTCGCCGTCCTGCACCTCGTTAGCTCTAACGGGCAGGATGGACAGCTCGGCAGACTCGTCGGCTGAATCCTCCGTGTGTAGTTTAGCGTTGTCCTTGTGCTGCTTCAAGTAGGGATGCATGCGAACAGTGCGCAAAACACATGCCCCTTGCCCACGCTTCAAACTTCATTGCTGGTCGCGGCGAAATAGCCAAGTGACGTGCCGTCATGTTTGCCCTAAGAAGTTTGTAAGACACTTTGGATGATGTCGTAATATTGCGTTGTAAGTCACACAAAGGTTGCGACAATTATGTTTCGTTAATACGGATTTCTTCTCGGGTTTTATCATACGCAATTTTTTATCGTAAGTTTTGCTTTTTGAATTCGGCCTCTGATGTCTCGATCCTCCCAATAATTCAAACTTCGTGTATTGCATCGATTGTGAAAGCTGCAGTTGACACACACCCATTCGGAGCATGGCTTTATGATCCACATAGAACTCTATTACCGTTTCCTTCCTGTCCGGTGTGATTAAAAATACTTCAAGATAGTAAACAAACACACAAAAAATACACAGGGACAAGGAGTGGACATAAAACACTGGCGCCAGTGTTTACCACCACTTATTGTCCATGTGTTTTTTGCGGCGCTTGTCTACGATCATGAACCAATTGGCCCGAATTGCCATATTAATTCTTCGAGATGCTTATAAGTCATAGCTTCTCTATGTTCAAATTTGGTAAACTTCATAAGCGACAACATCTGCTTGCTTATCTTTGGTAGACCTTGTCAAAAGCCAAAATAAAAGACTGCAATGCGGCGGCAAAAACAGTGAGAGATTGATTCTCGCAGACTCGGGGGCAAAATATACTTTTGCACCATGGTGCCCCTGACAATGTTATCAGTGGCACTTATTAAACTATCAAGGTAGTGTGTAAATTAAGTGCCTGGGTGAGCAAAAATGTAGGAATTTTAAATGTGACTTTCCGCATTTAAGGCTGGTTCACACATACAGTGCAGCGCTAACTCAGCCCTGTTAAGGCAACGAGTCACTGCTACTTCCATGGCTTGTATCGTGTGTTCTGAGTTGCCTACTTTCATACAAAGGACTGATGTCTTGGTTTGTAATACTGATTCAGCGCTGAGGTAGTGCTGCTCTGTGAACAGGATACCTTGCTCGGACATTGAAGTTTAGATAAGCAGATCAATGTGTAACTGTGCATCTTTTTTCTTTATAGGTTACCAGTACTCCCGTGGACACGAAGGCAGTACAAGGTCCCCATGGACACGAAGGCAGTGTACCATATACTCGAATTTCGCATTTTTAATAAACTAGTTATTACTCCTTCCCACGGTTTTATGCAGGCATTTTCTGAACCCTGCATGCGTATATAGGCATACATATAAGTGACACTTGCACTCACTTTCCCTTTCCCTCAAAACAGCAGTTACATCCGGACCACATGTCATGCAACCTATTGCCGTCTTCCCTCTTAGAGCTCTCTATCTAGAAACCCATGCTAGGAGTATAATTTCTAATACATTTCATTTGAAAGTCTAGATACACTGCTTTGAGTCTGTTGAAAATCAAATGTCTTTTTCTACCGCGTTGCAATTGAGGTTTTGATGGGCCATCTCATTAAGTATATTCCGACTCGTCGGAATATACCTAATGAGATGGCCCATCAAAACCTCAATTACAACGCGGTAGAAAAAAACATTTGATTTTCAACAGAGGCTCAAAGCAGTGTATCGAGACTTTTAAATGAAATGTATTAGAAATTCTTATGAGGTGGCACGGCAAAACCTTAATTGAAACGCGGTGGCCAATAGTTTTCGTAAACTCCTTAGGGACTCGTTACAAAAAATCAATTATTTTTCAACACAGACTCGAAACGGTGTGGGCACGGCATCCACGCAACCAACATGACGCCTAACATCCCACTTCTGTTTATTGTGCAGCTCCTGCTCCTGACGTACGACGGTGGCATCACATCTACCCGCACGGAAACTACCAGCGCACCAGTCGAGGCGATAGAAGTAACTCCGCTGATCTTCTCCGGCTTCACGTTTTGTGAAAACCAGTGTGACGACGGAACTTTTCCAATCCCTCCCCTGCTGATAAAGCCATGGACAGCAGCTCCGGAAGCATCGACATCAATCGCGATTTCTACAAATGCAGCGGAGCGCCTGTCGTCAATCAGTGGGCACGGCATCCACGCTACCAACATGACGCCTAACATCCCACTTCTGTTTATTGTGCAGCTCCTGCTCCTGACGTACGACGGTGGCATCACATCTACCCGCACGGAAACTACCAGCGCACCAGTCGAGGCGATAGAAGTAACTCCGCTGATCTTCTCCGGCTTCACGTTTTGTGAAAACCAGTGTGACGACGGAACTTTTCCAATCCCTCCCCTGCTGATAAGGCCATGGACAGCAGCTCCGGAAGCATCGACATCAATCGCGATTTCTACAAATGCAGCGGAGCGCCTGTCGTCAATCAGTGGGCACGGCATCCACGCTACCAACATGACGCCTAACATCCCACTTCTGTTTATTGTGCAGCTCCTGCTCCTGACGTACGACGGTGGCATCACATCTACCCGCACGGAAACTACCAGCGCACCAGTCGAGGCGATAGAAGTAACTCCGCTGATCTTCTCCGGCTTCACGTTTTGTGAAAACCAGTGTGACGACGGAACTTTTCCAATCCCTCCCCTGCTGATAAGGCCATGGACAGCAGCTCCGGAAGCATCGACATCAATCGCGATTTCTACAAATGCAGCGGAGCGCCTGTCGTCAATCAGTGGGCACGGCATCCACGCTACCAACATGACGCCTAACATCCCACTTCTGTTTATTGTGCAGCTCCTGCTCCTGACGTACGACGGTGGCATCACATCTACCCGCACGGAAACTACCAGCGCACCAGTCGAGGCGATAGAAGTAACTCCGCTGATCTTCTCCGGCTTCACGTTTTGTGAAAACCAGTGTGACGACGGAACTTTTCCAATTCCTCCCCTGCTGATAAGGCCATGGACAGCAGCTCCGGAAGCATCGACATCAATCGCGATTTCTACAAATGCAGCGGAGCGCCTGTCGTCAATCAGTGGGCACGGCATCCACGCTACCAACATGACGCCTAACATCCCACTTCTGTTTATTGTGCAGCTCCTGCTCCTGACGTACGACGGTGGCATCACATCTACCCGCACGGAAACTACCAGCGCACCAGTCGAGGCGATAGAAGTAACTCCGCTGATCTTCTCCGGCTTCACGTTTTGTGAAAACCAGTGTGACGACGGAACTTTTCCAATCCCTCCCCTGCTGATAAGGCCATGGACAGCAGCTCCGGAAGCATCGACATCAATCGCGATTTCTACAAATGCAGCGGAGCGCCTGTCGTCAATCAGTCGGCACGGCATCCACGCTACCAACATGACGCCTAACATCCCACTTCTGTTTATTGTGCAGCTCCTGCTCCTGACGTACGACGGTAGCATCACATCTACCCGCACGGAAACTACCAGCGCACCAGTCGAGGCGATAGAAGTAACTCCGCTGATCTTCTCCGGCTTCACGTTTTGTGAAAACCAGTGTGACGACGGAACTTTTCCAATCCCTCCCCTGCTGATAAGGCCATGGACAGCAGCTCCGGAAGCATCGACATCAATCGCGATTTCTACAAATGCAGCGGAGCGCCTGTCGTCAATCAGTGGGCACGGCATCCACGCTACCAACATGACGCCTAACATCCCACTTCTGTTTATTGTGCAGCTCCTGCTCCTGACGTACGACGGTGGCATCACATCTACCCGCACGGAAACTACCAGCGCACCAGTCGAGGCGATAGAAGTAACTCCGCTGATCTTCTCCGGCTTCACGTTTTGTGAAAACCAGTGTGACGACGGAACTTTTCCAATCCCTCCCCTGCTGATAAGGCCATGGACAGCAGCTCCGGAAGCATCGACATCAATCGCGATTTCTACAAATGCAGCGGAGCGCCTGTCGTCAATCAGTGGGCACGGCATCCACGCTACCAACATGACGCCTAACATCCCACTTCTGTTTATTGTGCAGCTCCTGCTCCTGACGTACGACGGTGGCATCACATCTACCCGCACGGAAACTACCAGCGCACCAGTCGAGGCGATAGAAGTAACTCCGCTGATCTTCTCCGGCTTCACGTTTTGTGAAAACCAGTGTGACGACGGAACTTTTCCAATCCCTCCCCTGCTGATAAGGCCATGGACAGCAGCTCCGGAAGCATCGACATCAATCGCGATTTCTACAAATGCAGCGGAGCGCCTGTCGTCAATCAGTGGGCACGGCATCCACGCTACCAACATGACGCCTAACATCCCACTTCTGTTTATTGTGCAGCTCCTGCTCCTGACGTACGACGGTGGCATCACATCTACCCGCACGGAAACTACCAGCGCACCAGTCGAGGCGATAGAAGTAACTCCGCTGATCTTCTCCGGCTTCACGTTTTGTGAAAACCAGTGTGACGACGGAACTTTTCCAATCCCTCCCCTGCTGATAAGGCCATGGACAGCAGCTCCGGAAGCATCGACATCAATCGCGATTTCTACAAATGCAGCGGAGCGCCTGTCGTCAATCAGTGGGCACGGCATCCACGCTACCAACATGACGCCTAACATCCCACTTCTGTTTATTGTGCAGCTCCTGCTCCTGACGTACGACGGTGGCATCACATCTACCCGCACGGAAACTACCAGCGCACCAGTCGAGGCGATAGAAGTAACTCCGCTGATCTTCTCCGGCTTCACGTTTTGTGAAAACCAGTGTGACGACGGAACGTTTCCAATCCCTCCCCTGCTGATAAGGCCATGGACAGCAGCTCCGGAAGCATCGACATCAATCGCGATTTCTACAAATGCAGCGGAGCGCCTGTCGTCAATCAGTGGGCACGGCATCCACGCTACCAACATGACGCCTAACATCCCACTTCTGTTTATTGTGCAGCTCCTGCTCCTGACGTACGACGGTGGCATCACATCTACCCGCACGGAAACTACCAGCGCACCAGTCGAGGCGATAGAAGTAACTCCGCTGATCTTCTCCGGCTTCACGTTTTGTGAAAACCAGTGTGACGACGGAACTTTTCCAATCCCTCCCCTGCTGATAAGGCCATGGACAGCAGCTCCGGAAGCATCGACATCAATCGCGATTTCTACAAATGCAGCGGAGCGCCTGTCGTCAATCAGTGGGCACGGCATCCACGCTACCAACATGACGCCTAACATCCCACTTCTGTTCATTGTGCAGCTCCTGCTCCTGACGTACGACGGTGGCATCACATCTACCCGCACGGAAACTACCAGCGCACCAGTCGAGGCGATAGAAGTAACTCCGCTGATCTTCTCCGGCTTCACGTTTTGTGAAAACCAGTGTGACGACGGAACTTTTCCAATCCCTCCCCTGCTGATAAGGCCATGGACAGCAGCTTCGGAAGCATCGACATCAATCGCGATTTCTACAAATGCAGCGGAGCGCCTGTCGTCAATCAGTGGGCACGGCATCCACGCTACCAACATGACGCCTAACATCCCACTTCTGTTCATTGTGCAGCTCCTGCTCCTGACGTACGACGGTGGCATCACATCTACCCGCACGGAAACTACCAGCGCACCAGTCGAGGCGATAGAAGTAACTCCGCTGATCTTCTCCGGCTTCACGTTTTGTGAAAACCACTGTGACGACGGAACTTTTCCAATCCCTCCCCTGCTGATAAGGCCATGGACAGCAGCTCCGGAAGCATCGACATCAATCGCGATTTCTACAAAGGCAGCGGAGCGCCTGTCGTCAATCAGTGGGCACGGCATCCACGCTACCAACATGACGCCTAACATCCCACTTCTGTTCATTGTGCAGCTCCTGCTCCTGACGTACGACGGTGGCATCACATCTACCCGCACGGAAACTACCAGCGCACCAGTCGAGGCGATAGAAGTAACTCCGCTGATCTTCTCCGGCTTCACGTTTTGTGAAAACCACTGTGACGACGGAACTTTTCCAATCCCTCCCCTGCTGATAAGGCCATGGACAGCAGCTTCGGAAGCATCGACATCAATCGCGATTTCTACAAATGGCAGCGGAGCGCCTGTCGTCAATCAGTGGGCACGGCATCCACGCTACCAACATGACGCCTAACATCCCACTTCTGTTCATTGTGCAGCTCCTGCTCCTGACGTACGACGGTGGCATCACATCTACCCGCACGGAAACTACCAGCGCACCAGTCGAGGCGATAGAAGTAACTCCGCTGATCTTCTCCGGCTTCACGTTTTGTGAAAACCAGTGTGACGACGGAACTTTTCCAATCCCTCCCCTGCTGATAAGGCCATGGACAGCAGCTTCGGAAGCATCGACATCAATCGCGATTTCTACAAAGGCAGCGGAGCGCCTGTCGTCAATCAGTGGGCACGGCATCCACGCTACCAACATGACGCCTAACATCCCACTTCTGTTCATTGTGCAGCTCCTGCTCCTGACGTACGACGGTGGCATCACATCTACCCGCACGGAAACTACCAGCGCACCAGTCGAGGCGATAGAAGTAACTCCGCTGATCTTCTCCGGCTTCACGTTTTGTGAAAACCACTGTGACGACGGAACTTTTCCAATCCCTCCCCTGCTGATAAGGCCATGGACAGCAGCTTCGGAAGCATCGACATCAATCGCGATTTCTACAAAGGCAGCGGAGCGCCTGTCGTCAATCAGTGGGCACGGCATCCACGCTACCAACATGACGCCTAACATCCCACTTCTGTTCATTGTGCAGCTCCTGCTCCTGACGTACGACGGTGGCATCACATCTACCCGCACGGAAACTACCAGCGCACCAGTCGAGGCGATAGAAGTAACTCCGCTGATCTTCTCCGGCTTCACGTTTTGTGAAAACCACTGTGACGACGGAACTTTTCCAATCCCTCCCCTGCTGATAAGGCCATGGACAGCAGCTTCGGAAGCATCGACATCAATCGCGATTTCTACAAAGGCAGCGGAGCGCCTGTCGTCAATCAGTGGGCACGGCATCCACGCTACCAACATGACGCCTAACATCCCACTTCTGTTCATTGTGCAGCTCCTGCTCCTGACGTACGACGGTGGCATCACATCTACCCGCACGGAAACTACCAGCGCACCAGTCGAGGCGATAGAAGTAACTCCGCTGATCTTCTCCGGCTTCACGTTTTGTGAAAACCACTGTGACGACGGAACTTTTCCAATCCCTCCCCTGCTGATAAGGCCATGGACAGCAGCTTCGGAAGCATCGACATCAATCGCGATTTCTACAAAGGCAGCGGAGCGCCTGTCGTCAATCAGTGGGCACGGCATCCACGCTACCAACATGACGCCTAACATCCCACTTCTGTTCATTGTGCAGCTCCTGCTCCTGACGTACGACGGTGGCATCACATCTACCCGCACGGAAACTACCAGCGCACCAGTCGAGGCGATAGAAGTAACTCCGCTGATCTTCTCCGGCTTCACGTTTTGTGAAAACCACTGTGACGACGGAACTTTTCCAATCCCTCCCCTGCTGATAAGGCCATGGACAGCAGCTTCGGAAGCATCGACATCAATCGCGATTTCTACAAAGGCAGCGGAGCGCCTGTCGTCAATCAGTGGGCACGGCATCCACGCTACCAACATGACGCCTAACATCCCACTTCTGTTCATTGTGCAGCTCCTGCTCCTGACGTACGACGGTGGCATCACATCTACCCGCACGGAAACTACCAGCGCACCAGTCGAGGCGATAGAAGTAACTCCGCTGATCTTCTCCGGCTTCACGTTTTGTGAAAACCACTGTGACGACGGAACTTTTCCAATCCCTCCCCTGCTGATAAGGCCATGGACAGCAGCTTCGGAAGCATCGACATCAATCGCGATTTCTACAAAGGCAGCGGAGCGCCTGTCGTCAATCAGTGGGCACGGCATCCACGCTACCAACATGACGCCTAACATCCCACTTCTGTTCATTGTGCAGCTCCTGCTCCTGACGTACGACGGTGGCATCACATCTACCCGCACGGAAACTACCAGCGCACCAGTCGAGGCGATAGAAGTAACTCCGCTGATCTTCTCCGGCTTCACGTTTTGTGAAAACCAGTGTGACGACGGAACTTTTCCAATCCCTCCCCTGCTGATAAGGCCATGGACAGCAGCTTCGGAAGCATCGACATCAATCGCGATTTCTACAAAGGCAGCGGAGCGCCTGTCGTCAATCAGTGGGCACGGCATCCACGCTACCAACATGACGCCTAACATCCCACTTCTGTTCATTGTGCAGCTCCTGCTCCTGACGTACGACGGTGGCATCACATCTACCCGCACGGAAACTACCAGCGCACCAGTCGAGGCGATAGAAGTAACTCCGCTGATCTTCTCCGGCTTCACGTTTTGTGAAAACCACTGTGACGACGGAACTTTTCCAATCCCTCCCCTGCTGATAAGGCCATGGACAGCAGCTCCGGAAGCATCGACATCAATCGCGATTTCTACAAAGGCAGCGGAGCGCCTGTCGTCAATCAGTGGGCACGGCATCCACGCTACCAACATGACGCCTAACATCCCACTTCTGTTCATTGTGCAGCTCCTGCTCCTGACGTACGACGGTGGCATCACATCTACCCGCACGGAAACTACCAGCGCACCAGTCGAGGCGATAGAAGTAACTCCGCTGATCTTCTCCGGCTTCACGTTTTGTGAAAACCAGTGTGACGACGGAACTTTTCCAATCCCTCCCCTGCTGATAAGGCCATGGACAGCAGCTTCGGAAGCATCGACATCAATCGCGATTTCTACAAAGGCAGCGGAGCGCCTGTCGTCAATCAGTGGGCACGGCATCCACGCTACCAACATGACGCCTAACATCCCACTTCTGTTCATTGTGCAGCTCCTGCTCCTGACGTACGACGGTGGCATCACATCTACCCGCACGGAAACTACCAGCGCACCAGTCGAGGCGATAGAAGTAACTCCGCTGATCTTCTCCGGCTTCACGTTTTGTGAAAACCAGTGTGACGACGGAACTTTTCCAATCCCTCCCCTGCTGATAAGGCCATGGACAGCAGCTTCGGAAGCATCGACATCAATCGCGATTTCTACAAAGGCAGCGGAGCGCCTGTCGTCAATCAGTGGGCACGGCATCCACGCTACCAACATGACGCCTAACATCCCACTTCTGTTCATTGTGCAGCTCCTGCTCCTGACGTACGACGGTGGCATCACATCTACCCGCACGGAAACTACCAGCGCACCAGTCGAGGCGATAGAAGTAACTCCGCTGATCTTCTCCGGCTTCACGTTTTGTGAAAACCACTGTGACGACGGAACTTTTCCAATCCCTCCCCTGCTGATAAGGCCATGGACAGCAGCTTCGGAAGCATCGACATCAATCGCGATTTCTACAAAGGCAGCGGAGCGCCTGTCGTCAATCAGTGGGCACGGCATCAACGCTACCAACATGACGCCTAACATCCCACTTCTGTTCATTGTGCAGCTCCTGCTCCTGACGTACGACGGTGGCATCACATCTACCCGCACGGAAACTACCAGCGCACCAGTCGAGGCGATAGAAGTAACTCCGCTGATCTTCTCCGGCTTCACGTTTTGTGAAAACCACTGTGACGACGGAACTTTTCCAATCCCTCCCCTGCTGATAAGGCCATGGACAGCAGCTTCGGAAGCATCGACATCAATCGCGATTTCTACAAAGGCAGCGGAGCGCCTGTCGTCAATCAGTGGGCACGGCATCAACGCTACCAACATGACGCCTAACATCCCACTTCTGTTCATTGTGCAGCTCCTGCTCCTGACGTACGACGGTGGCATCACATCTACCCGCACGGAAACTACCAGCGCACCAGTCGAGGCGATAGAAGTAACTCCGCTGATCTTCTCCGGCTTCACGTTTTGTGAAAACCACTGTGACGACGGAACTTTTCCAATCCCTCCCCTGCTGATAAGGCCATGGACAGCAGCTTCGGAAGCATCGACATCAATCGCGATTTCTACAAAGGCAGCGGAGCGCCTGTCGTCAATCAGTGGGCACGGCATCAACGCTACCAACATGACGCCTAACATCCCACTTCTGTTCATTGTGCAGCTCCTGCTCCTGACGTACGACGGTGGCATCACATCTACCCGCACGGAAACTACCAGCGCACCAGTCGAGGCGATAGAAGTAACTCCGCTGATCTTCTCCGGCTTCACGTTTTGTGAAAACCACTGTGACGACGGAACTTTTCCAATCCCTCCCCTGCTGATAAGGCCATGGACAGCAGCTTCGGAAGCATCGACATCAATCGCGATTTCTACAAAGGCAGCGGAGCGCCTGTCGTCAATCAGTGGGCACGGCATCCACGCTACCAACATGACGCCTAACATCCCACTTCTGTTCATTGTGCAGCTCCTGCTCCTGACGTACGACGGTGGCATCACATCTACCCGCACGGAAACTACCAGCGCACCAGTCGAGGCGATAGAAGTAACTCCGCTGATCTTCTCCGGCTTCACGTTTTGTGAAAACCACTGTGACGACGGAACTTTTCCAATCCCTCCCCTGCTGATAAGGCCATGGACAGCAGCTTCGGAAGCATCGACATCAATCGCGATTTCTACAAAGGCAGCGGAGCGCCTGTCGTCAATCAGTGGGCACGGCATCAACGCTACCAACATGACGCCTAACATCCCACTTCTGTTCATTGTGCAGCTCCTGCTCCTGACGTACGACGGTGGCATCACATCTACCCGCACGGAAACTACCAGCGCACCAGTCGAGGCGATAGAAGTAACTCCGCTGATCTTCTCCGGCTTCACGTTTTGTGAAAACCAGTGTGACGACGGAACTTTTCCAATCCCTCCCCTGCTGATAAGGCCATGGACAGCAGCTTCGGAAGCATCGACATCAATCGCGATTTCTACAAAGGCAGCGGAGCGCCTGTCGTCAATCAGTGGGCACGGCATCCACGCTACCAACATGACGCCTAACATCCCACTTCTGTTCATTGTGCAGCTCCTGCTCCTGACGTACGACGGTGGCATCACATCTACCCGCACGGAAACTACCAGCGCACCAGTCGAGGCGATAGAAGTAACTCCGCTGATCTTCTCCGGCTTCACGTTTTGTGAAAACCACTGTGACGACGGAACTTTTCCAATCCCTCCCCTGCTGATAAGGCCATGGACAGCAGCTTCGGAAGCATCGACATCAATCGCGATTTCTACAAAGGCAGCGGAGCGCCTGTCGTCAATCAGTGGGCACGGCATCCACGCTACCAACATGACGCCTAACATCCCACTTCTGTTCATTGTGCAGCTCCTGCTCCTGACGTACGACGGTGGCATCACATCTACCCGCACGGAAACTACCAGCGCACCAGTCGAGGCGATAGAAGTAACTCCGCTGATCTTCTCCGGCTTCACGTTTTGTGAAAACCACTGTGACGACGGAACTTTTCCAATCCCTCCCCTGCTGATAAGGCCATGGACAGCAGCTTCGGAAGCATCGACATCAATCGCGATTTCTACAAAGGCAGCGGAGCGCCTGTCGTCAATCAGTGGGCACGGCATCGACGCTACCAACATGACGCCTAACATCCCACTTCTGTTCATTGTGCAGCTCCTGCTCCTGACGTACGACGGTGGCATCACATCTACCCGCACGGAAACTACCAGCGCACCAGTCGAGGCGATAGAAGTAACTCCGCTGATCTTCTCCGGCTTCACGTTTTGTGAAAACCACTGTGACGACGGAACTTTTCCGATCCCTCCCCTGCTGATAAGGCCATGGACAGCAGCTTCGGAAGCATCGACATCAATCGCGATTTCTACAAAGGCAGCGGAGCGCCTGTCGTCAATCAGTGGGCACGGCATCGACGCTACCAACATGACGCCTAACATCCCACTTCTGTTCATTGTGCAGCTCCTGCTCCTGACGTACGACGGTGGCATCACATCTACCCGCACGGAAACTACCAGCGCACCAGTCGAGGCGATAGAAGTAACTCCGCTGATCTTCTCCGGCTTCACGTTTTGGGAAAACCACTGTGACGACGGAACTTTTCCAATCCCTCCCCTGCTGATAAGGCCATGGACAGCAGCTTCGGAAGCATCGACATCAATCGCGATTTCTACAAAGGCAGCGGAGCGCCTGTCGTCAATCAGTGGGCACGGCATCGACGCTACCAACATGACGCCTAACATCCCACTTCTGTTCATTGTGCAGCTCCTGCTCCTGACGTACGACGGTGGCATCACATCTACCCGCACGGAAACTACCAGCGCACCAGTCGAGGCGATAGAAGTAACTCCGCTGATCTTCTCCGGCTTCACGTTTTGGGAAAACCACTGTGACGACGGAACTTTTCCAATCCCTCCCCTGCTGATAAGGCCATGGACAGCAGCTTCGGAAGCATCGACATCAATCGCGATTTCTACAAAGGCAGCGGAGCGCCTGTCGTCAATCAGTGGGCACGGCATCGACGCTACCAACATGACGCCTAACATCCCACTTCTGTTCATTGTGCAGCTCCTGCTCCTGACGTACGACGGTGGCATCACATCTACCCGCACGGAAACTACCAGCGCACCAGTCGAGGCGATAGAAGTAACTCCGCTGATCTTCTCCGGCTTCACGTTTTGTGAAAACCACTGTGACGACGGAACTTTTCCAATCCCTCCCCTGCTGATAAGGCCATGGACAGCAGCTTCGGAAGCATCGACATCAATCGCGATTTCTACAAAGGCAGCGGAGCGCCTGTCGTCAATCAGTGGGCACGGCATCCACGCTACCAACATGACGCCTAACATCCCACTTCTGTTCATTGTGCAGCTCCTGCTCCTGACGTACGACGGTGGCATCACATCTACCCGCACGGAAACTACCAGCGCACCAGTCGAGGCGATAGAAGTAACTCCGCTGATCTTCTCCGGCTTCACGTTTTGTGAAAACCACTGTGACGACGGAACTTTTCCAATCCCTCCCCTGCTGATAAGGCCATGGACAGCAGCTTCGGAAGCATCGACATCAATCGCGATTTCTACAAAGGCAGCGGAGCGCCTGTCGTCAATCAGTGGGCACGGCATCCACGCTACCAACATGACGCCTAACATCCCACTTCTGTTCATTGTGCAGCTCCTGCTCCTGACGTACGACGGTGGCATCACATCTACCCGCACGGAAACTACCAGCGCACCAGTCGAGGCGATAGAAGTAACTCCGCTGATCTTCTCCGGCTTCACGTTTTGTGAAAACCACTGTGACGACGGAACTTTTCCAATCCCTCCCCTGCTGATAAGGCCATGGACAGCAGCTTCGGAAGCATCGACATCAATCGCGATTTCTACAAAGGCAGCGGAGCGCCTGTCGTCAATCAGTGGGCACGGCATCGACGCTACCAACATGACGCCTAACATCCCACTTCTGTTCATTGTGCAGCTCCTGCTCCTGACGTACGACGGTGGCATCACATCTACCCGCACGGAAACTACCAGCGCACCAGTCGAGGCGATAGAAGTAACTCCGCTGATCTTCTCCGGCTTCACGTTTTGTGAAAACCACTGTGACGACGGAACTTTTCCAATCCCTCCCCTGCTGATAAGGCCATGGACAGCAGCTTCGGAAGCATCGACATCAATCGCGATTTCTACAAAGGCAGCGGAGCGCCTGTCGTCAATCAGTGGGCACGGCATCGACGCTACCAACATGACGCCTAACATCCCACTTCTGTTCATTGTGCAGCTCCTGCTCCTGACGTACGACGGTGGCATCACATCTACCCGCACGGAAACTACCAGCGCACCAGTCGAGGCGATAGAAGTAACTCCGCTGATCTTCTCCGGCTTCACGTTTTGTGAAAACCACTGTGACGACGGAACTTTTCCAATCCCTCCCCTGCTGATAAGGCCATGGACAGCAGCTTCGGAAGCATCGACATCAATCGCGATTTCTACAAAGGCAGCGGAGCGCCTGTCGTCAATCAGTGGGCACGGCATCGACGCTACCAACATGACGCCTAACATCCCACTTCTGTTCATTGTGCAGCTCCTGCTCCTGACGTACGACGGTGGCATCACATCTACCCGCACGGAAACTACCAGCGCACCAGTCGAGGCGATAGAAGTAACTCCGCTGATCTTCTCCGGCTTCACGTTTTGGGAAAACCACTGTGACGACGGAACTTTTCCAATCCCTCCCCTGCTGATAAGGCCATGGACAGCAGCTTCGGAAGCATCGACATCAATCGCGATTTCTACAAAGGCAGCGGAGCGCCTGTCGTCAATCAGTGGGCACGGCATCCACGCTACCAACATGACGCCTAACATCCCACTTCTGTTCATTGTGCAGCTCCTGCTCCTGACGTACGACGGTGGCATCACATCTACCCGCACGGAAACTACCAGCGCACCAGTCGAGGCGATAGAAGTAACTCCGCTGATCTTCTCCGGCTTCACGTTTTGGGAAAACCACTGTGACGACGGAACTTTTCCAATCCCTCCCCTGCTGATAAGGCCATGGACAGCAGCTTCGGAAGCATCGACATCAATCGCGATTTCTACAAAGGCAGCGGAGCGCCGGTCGTCAATCAGTGGGCACGGCATCCACGCTACCAACATGACGCCTAACATCCCACTTCTGTTCATTGTGCAGCTCCTGCTCCTGACGTACGACGGTGGCATCACATCTACCCGCACGGAAACTACCAGCGCACCAGTCGAGGCGATAGAAGTAACTCCGCTGATCTTCTCCGGCTTCACGTTTTGTGAAAACCACTGTGACGACGGAACTTTTCCAATCCCTCCCCTGCTGATAAGGCCATGGACAGCAGCTTCGGAAGCATCGACATCAATCGCGATTTCTACAAAGGCAGCGGAGCGCCTGTCGTCAATCAGTGGGCACGGCATCCACGCTACCAACATGACGCCTAACATCCCACTTCTGTTCATTGTGCAGCTCCTGCTCCTGACGTACGACGGTGGCATCACATCTACCCGCACGGAAACTACCAGCGCACCAGTCGAGGCGATAGAAGTAACTCCGCTGATCTTCTCCGGCTTCACGTTTTGTGAAAACCACTGTGACGACGGAACTTTTCCAATCCCTCCCCTGCTGATAAGGCCATGGACAGCAGCTTCGGAAGCATCGACATCAATCGCGATTTCTACAAAGGCAGCGGAGCGCCTGTCGTCAATCAGTGGGCACGGCATCGACGCTACCAACATGACGCCTAACATCCCACTTCTGTTCATTGTGCAGCTCCTGCTCCTGACGTACGACGGTGGCATCACATCTACCCGCACGGAAACTACCAGCGCACCAGTCGAGGCGATAGAAGTAACTCCGCTGATCTTCTCCGGCTTCACGTTTTGTGAAAACCACTGTGACGACGGAACTTTTCCAATCCCTCCCCTGCTGATAAGGCCATGGACAGCAGCTTCGGAAGCATCGACATCAATCGCGATTTCTACAAAGGCAGCGGAGCGCCTGTCGTCAATCAGTGGGCACGGCATCCACGCTACCAACATGACGCCTAACATCCCACTTCTGTTCATTGTGCAGCTCCTGCTCCTGACGTACGACGGTGGCATCACATCTACCCGCACGGAAACTACCAGCGCACCAGTCGAGGCGATAGAAGTAACTCCGCTGATCTTCTCCGGCTTCACGTTTTGTGAAAACCACTGTGACGACGGAACTTTTCCAATCCCTCCCCTGCTGATAAGGCCATGGACAGCAGCTTCGGAAGCATCGACATCAATCGCGATTTCTACAAAGGCAGCGGAGCGCCTGTCGTCAATCAGTGGGCACGGCATCGACGCTACCAACATGACGCCTAACATCCCACTTCTGTTCATTGTGCAGGTGAGTAGAATTGACCTACCCTGCTCAATTAGGTGTAACAATACTTGTCTTGTTATCCTGCCGTGCCCACGGATGTGCCTAAAGCGTTTTTTAGACCTGATATTGCTTCTAAGTGGCGACGTCGAACGCAACCCTGGTCCCATGACCGTAGCGCAGGCTGAGACTCTAGCTAGGATTGAAACTTTTGTTACTCAATTACACGAAGGTCAAGCAGGTGTCGTGGTGCAACTAAAAGAAATTACTGACGAGCAAAAACGCACAAGTGATTCATTATCTGCCCTAACCACACGTGTGACGACTATTGAAACTGATCTTGCAATTTGTAAATCCAAAGCAAACGCGGCGACTGAAATCGAAACGAAGGTCGAATGCCTTCTTTCTGAGATAGCGCTTTTGAAACGGCGCTCCGATGATGCCGAGAGTCGTTCCCGACGATCAAACTTACTCTTTTTTGGACTTCAGGACTCTGCTAGGGAATCGTGGGCGGAATCCGAAAAACTAGTTCTCGACGTATGCAGTGATAAACTAGGCATACAGATTACCCCTGATACGATTGAAAGGGCCCATCGAATCGGCAGGTTTCATCCTAATAAAAACCGACCTATTATCGTAAAGTTTTCTTTTTTTAAACACAAAGAAACTGTGCTGAGATCATGCTCCAAGCTAAAAGACACCAACGTGTCGGTTAGCGAGGACTACCCAAAGAATGTTCAATTCGCCAGGAAAATGCTTCTACAGTTCGCCCGAGCCCAGGGAGGCCTCTACAAACTTCGCGTTGATAGATTACATCTGGGGAATAAACTATTTATTTTCAATTACGAGACTAACCAAATCTGCGAGGGCGGCCCAAACGATTCGAACACTGCGTCAACAAACCTGCCACTTTGAAGTTAAAAAATGTCGCGATTAAGAAACCATTTCGTTCCCAATCTTTTTCAAAAAATATTTCAGTTTTGTTTACAAACATAAGAAGTATTGTTCGCAACCGCGATGACTTGTCCTCCGTCATTGACGCGGCGTCGGGTGACGTTGTTATTCTTACAGAAACTTGGCTTTCGAGTGTTATTCGCGATAATGAAATTTTTGATTGTGTTCAGTGTTATAGGTTTTATCGCTGTGACCGAACTGATAGGCGGGGGGGGGGTTCTAATCGCAGTGAATGTAAATCTGGAATGTTACCAAATAAGCATTAACACCCAGCTTGAACTGGTTTGCGTGCGTTTAATCTCTGCCCATAGAAATGTTATTTTGTGTGCCTGTTATCGTCCGCCTAATGCGTCCACAACTTTTTGTTCTGCCCTGCATGATGCGTTATGCACAATTACATCTAGGTTTCCGTTTTCACCTTTATTTTTACTTGGCGATTTCAATTTGCCCCTGATCGACTGGTCAGGAGCATTCCCAACTACCACTTGCAATTCTGCAATTTACTCTGATTTCCTCAATCTTTGCTTGGATTTTTCATTAACGCAACTTGTTACTGAACCTACTAGAGTCACTGTGTCTTCGGCCACTGTACTAGATCTCATTTTCTCCTCTGACTCTAACCTTGCCTCTTCCATATCCTACTTACCGGGTATTAGCGATCACTCCATTATACATTTCTCGTTACTTACACCAATGTCTGATGCTAGTAAGTCAACAAAACGTTTCTTTGACTATAGTAAAGCAAATTTTGGTGCTATAAATAACGAATTAGCTGGCTTCCTTGACGAATTCCTTCCTAATTTTTCTGAACGCTCAGTTGAAAGCAATTGGTCCATATTTAGAAATAAATTAGTATCTCTAATTAACTTATTCATTCCATATAGGTCCATCAAAACAAATTCATTGTCTCCATGGTTTAATGTAACACTTAAGCGCCTTAACAACAAAAAGAAACGTTTGTTCCGTTCTGCAAAGCTTTCTTGTAGTGATGCACGTTGGGAAATTTATTACGCAGCTGAGGATGTTTATAAACTAGCCATCAAGGACGCTAAACTAACATTTTTTAATGTGACCTTACCCTCCATGTTACTTAACAGTCCTAAACAGTTTTGGCGTGTTATGAATGGAAACAAAACGAATGATATCTCGCTCACTAATAACGGTGTTGTTATTCCAAATGACCATTGTGCCTCCATTTTAAATGACATTTTTGTAAAAGCGTTCTGTGTCGATGATGATTGCTCCCACCCTGTGTACCCTAATTATAACTTTTTGCCTATGGATCCTCTTGTAATTGACTATGACGGAATTGTAAAGTTGATTGATAACTTAAAAACATCTTCGTCTTTTGGAGTTGACAATGTCACCTCCACACTCCTTAAGAATACTAAAAATTATATCGCAATTTACCTTTTCAAAATTTTTGAGCAATCTCTTGCATCTGGTGTATTGCCTGAGGAGTGGAAAATAGGGAAGGTGATTCCACTCCATAAACAAGGCGATAAACAGAGTCCTCTTAACTATCGCCCCATTTCCTTAATCAGCACACCTTGTAAACTTTTAGAGCATATAATATTCACTCATCTGGTTAACTACTTGGACTCTAATTCCTTCTTTTCTCCATCCCAACATGGCTTTCGTAAATCCCTTTCATGTGAGACTCAACTACTGACCTTCACTAATGATGTGCTTTCCATACTTGACCGTGGATCCCAGATTGACTGTGTTTTTTTAGATTTCTGCAAAGCTTTCGACAAAGTTCCTCATAAACGTTTACTCTTTAAACTCAGTCAACTCAATCTCGATCCTAACGTGCTGTCTTGGATAACATGTTTTTTAACTAATCGTTCTCAGTTCGTTCATGCTAACAATGTAAATTCTTCTATGAAACCTGTTACTTCTGGTGTTCCGCAAGGGTCTGTCTTGGGGCCCCTGTTGTTTTTAATTTACGTAAATGACTTACCACTGTGTGTATCATCATCTATTAGCCTTTTCGCTGATGATTGTGTAATTTATCGAGAAGTCACTAATACTACTGACATCACCCTTCTTCAAAATGACTTACAAGCTGTGGCTGATTGGTGTGATTTATGGCAAATGTCCCTTAATACTAACAAATGTAAAGCGATGAATATCTCCCGTCGAATCACTATATCTTCTATTTACTCAATATTTGAGATTCCTCTTGTAACTGTACCATGCTATAAGTACCTTGGGGTACACATCACTTCTAACATGTCTTGGAAAACTCATACTGACCACATTATCGCCAACGCTAACTCCATGCTTGGTTACCTAAAGAGAAACTTTAGGTTAGCCCCAGTGTCCCTAAAACTACTAATGTATAAAACCCTTGTCCGTTCCAAACTAGACTATGCCGCAGCAATCTGGGATCCGGGTCTTTCAACTCTCGTGACTGATCTTGAAGCCCTACAGAATCGCGGTGCCCGTTTTATATTTACTAACTATCATCGCACATCTAGTGTCTCAACTATGAAAACTAATTTATCACTTCCTGCTCTTTCATTACGCCGAAAAATATCTCGTTTGTGTCTTTTTTATAAAATTTATCATTCCAATACTTTGCTAAAAAACAAACTAATGTTAAATCCTGTTTACATCTCGCCGCGCGTAGATCATCAATTTAAAGTCGGAATTCCTCATTGCATTACATCAGCCTATTATAACTCTTTTATTCCCAAAACATCTTCAGAGTGGAATCGCCTTCCCGCGCAATTAGTAGACATACCGTCCTCTGACTTGTTTAAAAGTGCGGTGACTGCCTACCTGTGTTAATATTTTTCTTTGTTTGTTTGCCTTGTTCTATAAATTTCTTAACTTGTTTACAAATTTTTTTAAACATTTTTAGTGCTTGGCTTTTAGTGTTTGTATATTGTTTGTATTTCAATTTTTGTCTTGTACCACTCCCCTCTGTAATGCCCCAGGGCCTTGAGGGTACTGAAATAAATAAATAGACTTTAAAATTATATTCATATGAAATATATTAGAAACTTTACGCGGCAGCTTTGTCGAAACTTCAATTGGAACGCGGTGGCCAATAGTTTTCGTAAAACTCCCTTACGGATTCGTTACAAAACTCATTTGCATTTCTATTGAGACTCGAAAAAGATACGATGAGTAGACTCCATAAACATTCAAAATAAAATTCATTAAAATGTTTGGTAAGGTTAGCGCTAAAAGCAGTCCGTGGTTTTTCCTCTACTTCCCTTAAAATCTAGAGGCTGTAATAAAAGCAACGTTTGGGGTTATGCGTTACTTTAGTATGTTACATGTCAACTTATTTTAAGTAACGGGTAACGTAGTTATGTTACTCGTTATTTTCTTCCAAAACCTAACAAAAATGCACTTCAATTATTTTTCGTGTTTTTATGCGCCAAGCAATGTGAATATTTGAGTTTCTTTTTAATTTTCCTGCAAGATTCTTCTCGCGAGTATTTAAGTGAAACCGAAAAAAAATATAAAATAAATATGTTCAGTTTCTGCATGAACATGTTTCTTGAAATATGGCGCTTTTGCGTACCTGTGCCGTAAAAACAGTTAATCGTGTTAATTCATAATTTAAAAAAGTAAGGCAAAAGTAGCATGCGTTACTTTTTATCAATAACAGTAACGCGTTTTTATTAGTTCGAGGTAACGTGGGTCGGTGACGCGGTACTTTTATTTGCCAGTAACGAGTAACGTATCTCGTTACTTAGTTTCGTAACGCCTACAACACCGAGTAAAAACTACTATGACGGCGGAGACTGCTAACTTCGGAGTCTAACCTATGCGCGTAAACTTTCGAGCTCGGACACTAACATTTCGATAATAAAACTAAAGCTAATTGTAGATATCGCGTTCGCGCTAACGGTAGGGAGTTTTCGTGGGTTGTTTCCGCTGTCCCGCAACGTTCTCCGCAACCCGCTACGAGATCCGGGACTCTGCAGGCAAGGCTAGCTCTGCGCACGCGCTGTAGTGGCGTCTTCGTTCGGGAGCGTTAGCGGAGGGAGGAAAACGGTCTACGAAAAGTCCATAATGTCGCACAGTTTACATTGCACCCGACATTTCATTGCCGAGGTCCTAATGATACCCCTAAACATTGTTCGGTCTACGTGGATCGATGAAAAAAGTGGCCTCACGTTTGTTCGTATTGCAGGGGTCGAATAGCATGTAGGTTTTCTCGGTCCATGCTGTCTTTCGGTTATTTCCGGAACACGCCGAAAACTGCTTTCCATAAAGACGTTCCCGGCCACAACAGGTATGAAGAGGAATGCTACGAACATCTTGAGATCTCTGTCGATGGTACGAGGGTTCTCATAAGTTGTAACAAATGCTCCTCTTCCTTTATCTTTCGTTCTTTATAGCATGAGGACATTACGTAAATACTTCGTATGAGCACCGGCAACAACAAAAAAACTTGAACTTTAATTTGTTTGTTTGTGTAGGCTGAGCGGAAGAGATCGGACGGTGAGCTTTTGTCTTTAAAGAAAACAATTATATTTTAGCGTTATTGCCTTTCAAAAAACATCTTCCATGCGGAAATATCTTTATTTCTTTTTATCCTTCTCCGCACAGGTAATTGACCCTGCTCCAAAGTCAAAGTCATCGAGCGGAAGTCTAAAGAGCTACAATACTATCGCTCAAAAGGTAAATACACACTGGCGTTCGAATCGCAACCGCAGAAGCAGATCCTTTTGCTTTCATCATTGAACGCGCGAGAAATTGTATTTCGTCTTTAAGCAACCGCGTTCGCAACCGCATTGCGAACGCGGTTCAATCAAATACCATATAGCTTCGCCAATACTGGAAACTCCTCCGAAAGCCCACTGGAGCGGCGGCCCATTGGAGCGGCGGCGAAGGCGACAGTGGCGCCTCTAGCGGACTCGGAGTTTACGAAAGCAGACGACGCAATGGAAAAGTATTGGCTCCGCGACGTCCTCGAGCTTCGCGAGCCCCGTTTCGTCACCCCAACAGCTGAAACAATTCATTACGGCCAGTCCGCTTGCAAAGCGGAATCCACTGATCGCAAGTGCAACGACAGTCAAATAACAACGCCGCAGAAACAAAGATAGAGCAGTTTACTTAGCGGTCTCAAACGACTCTCAGGGGATCACACACGTTTGAAAGGGCGTCTGGGAAGCGGAAATAGGCGTTTAGCTACTCGAACTACGTCCTAAAAGGTTACTTTTGATCCATTACAAACTGCGTTGTCACTATTTCTTATCTGAATGCGTGATTCCCCAGGAAAAATCCATCAATGTAACGCTGTCTGGCAGTCGATGTTTTCTAGTGGACACCTGTCTGTGCCTGATTAGTCACGTCTGATTGGCCAACAAGTTACTCTGACCGACAGTCAAACTCCAGTCAGACTCCGCTTGTCGGCTTTCGATGGTTTCCTGGTGGCAGTCGGCCGCCGCGAAATGCCGTCAAGATTTCTTGGTGGCGATTCTGACTGTACATCGATTGTCTCTGACTGTACGTCAAAAAGCTTTGACGTGCAGACAGACGTACGGTCAAAGGACGTAAAGTTCGTTCGGATACCACTATTTCTATGAATACGATAAATAATGTATGCACGCGAAAACGATTTCGGAACTTGAGCCCATAAAACCGCTGATGTTAGATATATGACAGGCAGGACACCGGAAGCCGCCGAGACTCAAACGCCGAACATGCCGAGCACCCCAAACGCGCCACTTTCTACTTTCGCCACTTTCGCTTCGCCCATAGAAGCTTCGCCGAGCTTCCATGAACGATCGCTCTCAACTCGTTTTGTTTGCGCGCTTGTGCCACCTTGTCGATCCACCCCGGGCTCTACAATGTCTTATGTTTTAGTAGAATTTCTCGTTCTTCGAGACGAAGCCGACTGCAGGCAACGATTTACATCGAATGCGGACTAGAAGGTGGCGCCACGCCGTGTCAGAGCTCGAAGTTATGCAGTTCCCGCAGTTCCGGCACCAGCCGCACCACGTTTTCCGGTTCGTCGCACGTGGAGGCATTTCGACGCGTTCAGTGAACGTAAAGATCGTGCCCGCTGTCTTCGGTGCTGTGGAAGAAGTTACGAGACGGAAGAAACATCAGAACCCAAGCGTTTAGTGCTCCAGGCCGGGCCGCCGGGTCACTCTTGACCAGAGGCGACGTGTGTGCGCACGCTTTGAGGACGCCTCCGCGCTTCGCCGCGCCAAACCTCACCGATCGCGACCGGACCCCGAGTCCGAAAGGCTGCCGACCCATTGCAGTTTGGCTCGGCATCTGGATGCGCTGGTGTGCTTGGTGACAATACTTGGACAACTCGGATACCGCTTGCCCGCCGGAACTTCCCGATGCACTCAACACTGGATACTGTGCTTGTGCGTGCTGTGTGTGTATTCCGTGCACCGTGTTCGGTGACGACACGCGCCTTGCATTGTCTGTTGCAGTGGACGGCAGCGCTTCGAGAGTTTAGTCCGTCGGTCTGCCGGCTGGCGTCGCCCGGCGGCGACGTTCGCGCTGTGGCCGCATGGATACTGACGCGCCTATCGTTGCCCTGGATGGATACCCACTGACCTCGGCTTTGAATCTTTATATAGTGCGAAGCTGCCGACCCATTGCAGTTAGGCTCGGCATCTGGATGCGCTGGTGTGCTTGGTGACAATACTTGGACAACTCGTCGGATACCACTTGCCCGCCGGAACTTCCCGATGCACTCAAACACTGGATACTGTGCTTGTGCGTGCTGTGTGTGTGTTCCGTGCACCGTGTTTGGTGACGACGCCTGGACGACCGTGTGCGCCGCCGGAATTACCGCTGCGCTCACCACTGGACTCTACAAAAGTATTTCGTGCTATGCCCTTAGCCGTTACAACCGAGAGTGTCGCAATTTCAGACCCAGTCCGCCTGGGTCTGAAATCGCGACGATCTGTCGGTTGTAACGGCTAAGGGCATAGCACCAAATTCTTTGTAGAGTCCAGTAGTGAGCGCAGCGGGAATTCCGGCGGTGCACCGCCTGGGTCTAAAATTGGGGTGGAAATGCGCGGTTTCAGGGTGGGTACGAACTGGTGCCCCAATTTTGGGTCTGGGGCCAGTGGCGTAGTAACGGGGGGGGCCGGGGGGCCGTGGGCCCCGGGTACCAGGAGTCTCAGTCACGAGGGGGGGTGCCACTTATGGCGGCAAGCCCCCCGGCTTGACTGGTTCGTAAGTGGCAAAGAATGTGTAGACGCATGAGGTCACCACTCTTCCATCACGAACGTGTCTGGTGCAGAGTCGCAAAACTGGCTTGGCTCGCGCAAAGTCATCGCGCACCGGCGGAAAAAACAAGCGCGGAAAGTGCGGGAGCACTCGAGAAAGAGCTGTGCCCGGGCACGCCGAGCCAACGCCACCTAGTCTACGCCAAACCCAGCGCAACACGACGCTGGCTTGCGCCGACCACGGCCGGACTGCGCCGAGACAGCAAGAGAAGGCGCCAGACGAAGAAGAAAGAAATCACACGAAGGTCTTACACGAAGGGAGTCGCGGGGAGGGGTAAACGTGTTGAGTAAACTCTCAACGTGTCGTCTCCTCACCCCGGACTCTCACCCATGGCTGTCCACCCGTGCACGGCACCGCACCACGCGCCGAGGGGAAGTGCCGAGAGGAGGTGCTGGCGAAAGGCTTCTGCTCAGCAAGCTCCCTCGCTCTCTGACCCCGCCGTAAGTTCTAGAAGCGCGTCGCTCGCCGTCGGGAGGCGGTCACAATGTAGTGTTCTGGCAAGTGAATTCGTAATGTTGTGACGGCGACGGCGTTTCCCTGTTGCCACAGCGTGCCATGACTGGAGACCGTCGAGCTTCCGGAAATCTGCGTGGACGGACTGGCTTCAGCGCCGCAGTGTACCGTATGCCAACGATTGTTTGATTGCATTACTTTCCATTTTAAGGCGTGCGGTTTAGAGGCTCGTTTTAGCGACAACATCTTACCGAATTGCCTCGAAACTCTGTTTAGAGAAAATGGCGGCCGCCGGCATGCTGTTGCTTGCGGTCTCGGGGAGCGGGGGGGGGGGGGTGACAAGGTGACAAAAGACTTAAGGGCCCCGGGTGCCAGATGGTCTAGCTACGCCACTGGTCTAGGCGGAACCGGCATTTTTTATTCCGGCCTGTATCTGACATTTTCGTACGGGTCCTTTTACCTGAAAAACGCAAATTTGGAACGTACATTCCATCAAAGACCACCACATACGTAATTTGGGACATTCCATCAGTGGCAGTCAGACGTCATCTGATGGACCACCAGGGCACGTTCCACCAGGGCTGCCGACTGGCAGTCAGACGTCATCTGATGGACCATCAGGGCACGTTCCACCAGGGCTGCTGACTGGCAGTCAGTGTCCCAAATTACGTACCTTGATAGAATTTTCAATAGGGTTATTAAAACGTGTCAAAACAACATGTTAAAATTACCAGAGCAAGTGCACCAGCCTCTGCAGCATTACAAAAACAAAAAGTAACGGTAAAAATGACCGTGCAAACACTTTCTGAACTTTGCAGAAAGATACGGGTCCCCATCCCAGACGAAAATAAAAAGAAATGGGGAACAGTCGCGAACAACGGCGAATAAAACAAAGAATTTAGCAGACGACACAAAGATACAAATTGCCTTTAAGGTGCAACCCCACCCTTGGTTAGTCTGATTCTAAACCAACAGATGGCGATGGTATCACCTTCCAGACCTGTATAGCAATGCTAGAAATCGTGTGTAATGGCGCTTCGATAGAGTGTGGTATTTTCTATATCCTGAAATTAACACCTGGTCGCTTGCTTGTTTTCCTGTGCGCGACCTTTCTGTGGAACGCGCACGGCTGCGTCGGTTCTCGTGGAGGGGAGCGAGTTGCCTACCGCTCCGGGCTGACGTCTCCATCAACTATGGTCAGAACATAACGCGAAAAAATCGTTTCTGAGCTAATTGCGAGACACATACACGACAAAACAACCGTCGCGTAGAAAAATATAAGATTGCTCGTGCGAACTGAATACACCGGGGATTTTAGAGTCCAATTTCACATATTTCAATGTGATGAAATTGTTGGTTATTAAGTATATGCAGGGTCGCGGCGCGGAATGAGAATAAACTTAATGCCCGGCGAGGAGGGACGAGACGTAGCCTCCATAGCGTCACATCACTGCTTTATTACACTCTTAGAAAAAGGGTCGGCATAGTCCTCCCTAAAGGGAGGAACGCTCTTGACACATATGTTCCTTCAGAAATGGAGGAACTTTCGTCCCTAAAGCAGGGGAGCAAAAGTTCCTCCGTCGCCTGCATCTCAATATGGCGGCCACGAATCGAGCAAATCGAGCTCAATAAGGCTTAACGAGAACACGAAGTCTATTGTACGGAGCGAGAGGAGCAGCAAATAAAAACGTAACACGAGCTTTCCGCGAACTGTATTTATTTCCGAAGCCGGCTTCCCCCTGCAGGTAAAGAAACTTACGTTTCGAAAGCATGCAGTCACTCAGTCGTCTCATCGTCAGCACTGCGATGTTAAACGGAGACAACCGGCACCCAGTTCGCGCACTTTGTCTTACCTTTGCTATTCCTCGAGCCACAATTCCTTCGTCAACCGTTGCGTCAACCGCACATCACGAAGGAGTGGTAAACCATTCGCCCGCAAAACCAAAAGCCGCTCTCAAAAAAAGCAAATCCGAAGCAGCCTCTTGGCTCGTTTCAGCACGGTAACACGAAATTATGGCGTAGCCGCGTAGCGTAAAAGGAGGTTAAATCGCTTGCCACCAGATGGCAGGGTCAAGCAGATTGATCGCAAGTAGCTAGGCTAGGTGGCGCTAGTTACCGCCGAATTCATGTTCTACAAAAAATATTTTATTTTCTGACGCCACCATTGCGCTTCGGGACCCTCTATTTCACACAGGTAGACACATTACGCGTTCTACGGTACAAGCATCAGCTGAACATACATAGAGCGCATACACATACATACAAACATCAATACAACAGCATACAAACAGCAATACAACAGCACACTAACCCGATCACTACTCCCGAGCTCTGCGTTTCCGTCTTTTATACTGGTCGTTTTGAACGTACGGAATTTTTCGGTGACTCCTAAGCAATAAAAAATATTCCCAGCATGTTGATTTTTTTCCAGCAATGTCATACATCTGAGAGTATTTTTAATGGCTCAGGGGATGAATCTCTTATTAAAAAGAAAACGCTCGATCATGCCGTAATTATTTGAAAGCCAATAAATCGAGCCGCTCCAATGCGGTTCCAAGCCTGGGTTTGTTTCCCCGCACGGCACTTCCTAGCCAGTATTTCTATTGTAGTGTTTGTTTTTCTATTTGTGCTGTTCGCGCACGGCTGCAATTGCCGTCTTGAATTAATCTGTGTAGAGCGGATATTCACTCAGCTGGAAGTGATGCTTCACGGGCAGAGAGATCGCTTTTCGATCAACTTGAATGCAGTCAAAGCCGCGACTTGCGGCAGGTGTTAAGTGTACGGAGCTACCCCGTGGCGAGCTCGAAAACGTCTAGCGCTCATCCCAGCGCGCCACTTGGAGGGCAGTTTCTCCAGGAACCGTAGTATATTTAAACAGCAAAATAAAGGATAGCTTTTTTTTCGATTTTACCTTTTTTATGCTAAAATTTCATTGTAAATATAGTACTTTCCGTCATTATTTCGTACTGTTCAGTCTTTTCACCAGAGCGCAATCGCTCTCGGGGACCGACAGTCACATTGGCCACTGTACGATAGGAGCTTACCGTTCAGACCAGCGTTCCAACATGATTATCCGCACGTCGATCGACTGCACCTAATTTCTCAAGTGGTCTTAAACTCTTTAATGTAAAGGGGAATGTCAACCTGCGACACCCCGCCCCCTCCGATCACGGCCCGACCAGCGGCATCAATGCCCGACAGTTTACGTCATCTCATCTTGTTGTTACACCACTGATACGCGAACACACGGTCACATCGGCGATAATTCCAGTCTTCTGTTCACTACGCACAACACTGCCATCACGATGTTGCTGCTATGTTGCTGACACGCAGAAATACAGAACCACGTTGAACGCCGGTTGGCACTCGGCACGGGAAAACAGAACCGAACTCAGCACGGAAGGCACCCAGGCAGCCGGCAGGAAAACCTGCCTGCCTTGGACACAGTTCCTGCGATTTCCATAACGTCGAAAACGTCGATACAGTTCCGCGTGGTTCCGCTACTGTAGTTCCGCTAGTCCGCGTACGTCCCGCAATCCAGAGACGGCCATCTTACCCAGTGTACGTAGCGCTGCTGGCACTGCTCCGGAACTTCGCTGTTTCTAGCGGCTTCATTTGTTCGTTTGAAAAAATTAGTGGTAAAAACGTCAATGCAACCGAAATGTTCTGCACGTTTGGACTAGAAGACGGAATTAACGGCGGCCTTCGCTGCCGCTGAAGCTCAATCAACTCAACAACATTTATTTAACAACGTGCGCGACGTGCTCGAAAAACGAAACCGAAAGAAGATGCCTCCCTTCTTCTCGAGTCCGCTTGGGGGCGCGTCAGTAGAAGGGAGGAAGACGCGCCGTTGCTACCTTTTACCTCCATTTTTTCTTAGAGTGCAGGGTCAGGGCCCGGCAGTCGAGGCGGCCGAGGCAGCCGAGTTACGAAATGTGGCCGAAGAGGCCGAGGCCCGAAGCCCGCCGCTATCGCAGCTGATCGCAGCCGCCCAGTGTACGTAGCAGTGTCGGCATCGTTTCGAAGCTTAGCGGTTTATGACGGATGTGTTTAAACTTCTTTCTTTGTGAATGTCAAAAACGCCGCGGCAAAAGAAACGACTGAAGGACCGACCTCGTCGTCTTGGCCCCTGCGTAAACGGCTTAGATCCAACCTGGGTGCCCAAATCTTGTTTATCAAACAGCGCGCTGATGAAGCTTGTAGCAATGATATTTGTATAGTTTTTCCTTGGCGTCGGTGGATAATAAGGACTTTAATTTTCCTTCCATCGGTCTGGGTTTGTTTATGCCTGTTTTGGTAAATAAAAAAATTAAAAAAAACTTAACGAAAAAAAAGAAAAAAAAACACCGCTCCTTCCAGGGATCGAACCTTCGACCACTTGGTCAGTAGTGCGATGTTCTACCCCTGCGCCAACTGAACAGGGAGGAACTGGAACCTCCTCCTTTCATCCAAACTTCCGTTCCTCCCTTCTCTGGGCAACTTGACCACAACAAGGAGGAACAGTCGCCGTTGCTA
Source organism: Ixodes ricinus (assembly GCA_037355805.1). Taxonomy (NCBI): domain Eukaryota; kingdom Metazoa; phylum Arthropoda; class Arachnida; order Ixodida; family Ixodidae; genus Ixodes; species Ixodes ricinus. Next base: position 183,433 of record JAZHYW010000072.1, read on the forward strand.
CCTTTCTCCTCCTTTTTTTCTTAGAGTGTAGGACTGACTTCGAACGAGGAAGAAAAACACAGCACACAAAAACAAGCCCTCGCGCGCTCCATCTGGTGGTGGTGCATGACACTTGCTAACACCCCCCTTCATGTGCCACTACGCCCATTACACATCTGAAGACCCCAGTGTTCACAAAGTTCACGGGTTCTTCTTCCATTGAGTGCCTTGGTCAGGGCGTCGGCACAGTTGTCTGATGACTTCACATACAGTGGTCTTATTCTTCCTTCTTCAATCTTCTCTCTTAAGAAGAAATGACGCAGGTCAATATGTTTGCTGCGCTCTAACGTCACTTGCTTGCTTGCAAGAGCGATGGCTCCTTGGTTGTCAACTTGCAAAACTTGTGGCTCAACGATGAACTCCTGGGCACCTATTTCGTTGAGAACGTGTTGGAGCCACAGTATCTCCTTTGCCGCTTGGCACATTGAAAGGTATTCGGCTTCCATGCTGGATGATGCAGTGGACTTCTGCTTCTTGCTGCTCCACGAAATGGCAGCTCCAGCCAGCATGAAAATGTACCCACTAAATGACCGCCTGTCATTTGTATCATTCGCCCAATCTGCATCACAAAAACCTTGTACACAGCCTCCTGTCTTCGTGTATGTGAGGGCATAGTCCTTTGTCTGTTGCACATACCTCAAAATGTGCTTTATGCCGTTCCACATCTGCAAGGTGGGATGCTCACTGAATTGGCTCATACAAGTGGTTGCGAATGCCAAGTCTGGCCTTGTGCCTCCCGCTAAGTAAAGAAGCGCTCCAACCGCTTGTCGGTACTTGGGCTTCAACTCCCTGTCTTCATCGGCAGTAGTAGATCTCTGAAACTTCATTCCAGGATCAAGCGGTGATGCCGCCCCTTTAGCACTTGTCATCCCAAATGACTCCAAGATTTCTTCGGCATACGCTGTTTGGTCCAATGTGAGTGCTCCACCTTCACGTCGCACAACTCTGATTGACAAGATGTGGCTAACCTCTCCAAGGTCCTTGGTGTTGAATGTACGTCCAATGCTTCTCTTGCAGCTCTTGATAAACCTCTTCGTCCTTTGCGAGAATCAGGAGGTCATCCACGTAGACACCTACACTGTTAGAAAATTCCATCAATCTACGTGGAAAAACCGAATGGAACATGTCCCGTTTTCTGGCAATGCATCTAATGTACTGTTTGCTTTCAAAAACTGGAACTGTACCATATGCATTGAAACCTGCTATTTAGGCAATAAGCATGAGCTGATCCGACTCAATAAAAAGAGACTTACAAGGTTACAATTTATAGTCGGTTCAACTGGTATACACAAATTGAACGCGTCCAGAAGTGCCGAAAAACCAGCAATTTTTATGGAACTCTATCAGACTGCGGAAGTACAGCGCCCGTGAGCCGTGGTACGCCGCGCGCAGGAAGACATCTCTCGCTCTCGCGCATGCGCATTGCTCAAGCCGCTGGCGTCCGGCGCGGCACCGCGGAATTCGGAGTGCTGCCGTGCCGTCCGTTCGGACTTCGGAAGCCGAGCTCGACGTTGTTATCGCGTGTCAGCGCCGTTGACGGCTTTGTTTTTCAAGGTAAGTATACGCTTAAGTTGTTCCTAACGCAGTGTTAGCTTGCTATCTCTAAACGTGTCGTATATTCCAAGTTCGGGACGCCCAGCGTGTAGAGTCTCGCCTTTCCATGTGCATAGAGCTAGGCCTTGTATAGTTCCTGATTCGGGGCGGCATGCTGCCCGACCCTACTTAGTGGTTGGGCACTAGAGAGCACGCTTTCCGCCGTATTCCCGCATCGCGATGTGATGCCGCAGTCAACATGCGTGACTTCAGCGCGTAGAATTAAACTAGTTTCGCCGCCGAGTTCAACCTTACTGGTTCAAAGTTCAGCCAACCGGCGGAATCTTCCTATACCTCCCATTGGGACTCCAATTGCAGACGGCAGCGCCAAATCTCCCCTAACGGGCGTTGGGTTTCTCCAAAAACAATAAGAAATAAACAAAACAATACGCGCGCCGTCGTCATGGCAACCACTTGGTTATGGGGGAGGGTGTGAGAAGTGTTGTCCTCTCTCCCTCTCTCACCCTTGGCGACAAGAGGATGCGAGTTCGTTCGGAGTTCGGAGCAGCCTCCGAACTCCGAACGAATTTGCATCCTATTGTCGCTGATGTTGAGAGAAGAGGGAACTGCTCCCATTGCCGCCGTCTCGTTCTTCTACAAAACAAAGTAATAGCAATATCTTTTTTATTAAAAGAAAGTGTGTTTACCTTTTTCTGCGAATGTCCGGCGCTTCCGAAACGATTGCACTTGACTTTGCGTCGCTCGATTGAGATCGGCTCGGCAACAGTGCATGTTCAGTGACAGCCACTTCTCATTAGATCGTCAATCAATGAATGCAAAGTGCGCCCGGCCGCTGATATTTCGCGGCTTAGATGGGCGCACATCGCCAGTCTGAGCACAAGTCCAAACTTTTTTTGCAAGTTCTCTTTTGATTAGGTACGATATTTATACAAAAAACTCAGTCAGAACTCATCCTTTGGGAATGCACTATCTACGTTAATGCGAATAGCATGCAAACGGTGCGGAGTTATGCGCAGTTCGTCAGGTGGCCGGCACACTCTAGATACGCCAGCCCACTCTCTGAGTGCGATTCTAAATTTGTTGACACTTTCACAGCCCTGCGCACGATCTCCGCAGCCCAGGCACGTGCGTTTGTGTCACTTAGGCACAGGCGCAGCTAAGCACGCGCCATACGCACAGACGACTCAAAATGCGTACCGACCAGACTTGTGCATGGCGATGCTAGAAGCTGAGTCTCAACCAACGGTACTCTAAACGGTTGTTTATATCTTTACCATAGGACGCGCCTTACAGCGCTGTCACAGCTATGGTGCGCGCAAGTTTCATGCACGAGGACTCATCACGCTGCCAGGAGGCTGAGCATCGACCGCTGCATCACCCTGCTCTCCGAGCGCTGGAGAGGGTGAGCTAGGGGCCGTAGCAAGTTTGACAACAGCGGCAAAGAGCCGCTCGTGCACGGATATGCGCGCGATGTTAGAACGTATATAAACATGGTGTCTACAGAGTGCGTTGAATGACCTGCTCTTCATAACGTCTGCGGTTAGACGACGGCTGCCTGCGTGAGCAGAGGAGTCAAACGGTTTGAATATACAGCCGCGCGCAACAGGTCTTTTTTGCAATGCGTTTGCATGTTTATCGACTACGCGGCGTAAGAGGTTAGACTAGCCAAAGAAAGATAGATAGAGTGGGAGTCAGTGCACCTAAGATGCGCACATCGCCAGTCGAGCACAAGTGCTAAATTATCTACAAGTTCATTTTATTGGTGCGTCTATATAGAAGAAAAAAAACAGTTCACTTCACGGTACAACAAAGTAACAAAATCTACACGAAACTACTATTCAAGTATTCACAGCAATGACACATTTAACTTTGCAGTATTTAGCGACAGTGATTCGATCGCCACGGTCTCTCGCAGGTTCCTTCTGCAGCGCGAGCTGCTCCACGCACGTGCTACCAAGCTGCGGTGCTCTAAACACACGATACCCTCCCCACACCGCTCATCTTAACATAAATGCCCTGTCCCTTCTGACCTTCTACAATAACTCTACCATAATGAAACATGCACCAGCAAGTTTTCGGCAATCCGAAACTGTATAACCAAAAGCAGCAGCCCGTCTTTACCTTTCGTCACTCGGGAACCCAAAGAACTTGGCAGAGCTGTTGCCACCGGAATTAGAGCACCACTGAGTCGAGCAATAGACAAGGTTCCGTTTGCTGGGCGTACTGGTAGACGAAATAGACCGATAACCAACAGGTCAACGCCACTGTCCGCTGCCGCAAACGAAATCCACCACCGCACCGCTAGCAAAGGCGCCGTCGAGCAGCCGACGCAGCCGCGACCGCGGCAGCCGACGCGGAACTGTTTTCAACGGTCAAAATACAAAGAACAACCGACCAATGAGAACAAAGTATGAGGGCGAAACTTTAGCTAACCAAAATATTTGTTTCACCTTACCAGGATAATTTTTGAAATCTGTAAGCAGCAACAATAATATGTATCTCATCCTATTAAATAAATTTTCCGGCGTAAACCGGAAGGTTCTTAATAGATTACCAACGGATAAGAGATGGCGCTCAAATAGCAAACCGGAAGTCGCTCGAAGTTTCCGCCGGTTG
>JAZHYW010000073.1:0-34485 GCA_037355805.1 Ixodes ricinus
CAGTGCAGCTCCGTCGCAGCGAGCCGTGCTGTGCTTGGTAAGAGGTTATCTCGTCATGGTGCACTTCTGTGTCTAATAATGAAACCTTTCCAGACCAGGCAGAGCCCGACAGACTGCAGAATTCACCACTCCCATGCAGCTCCGCAGTAATGCACTCTGCAGCACTCGGTAATATAGAGTTATTTTAAAGCACCAGCCTGTTCCTAATATGCGCACTCTTCCAGGTCCCACTCAGGCAACCAGCTCGTCTGGCCCTTCACTCCAGTGCAGCTCCGTCGCAGCGAGCCGTGCTGTGCTTGGTAAGAGGTTATCTCGTCATGGTGCACTTCTGTGTCTAATAATGAAACCTTTCCAGGCCAGGCAGAGCCCGACAGACTGCAGAATTACCACTCCCATGCAGCTCCGCAGTAATGCACTCTGCAGCACTCGGTAATATAGAGTTATTTTAAAGCACCAGCCTGTGCCTAATATGCGCACTCTTCCAGACCCAAGTCAGGCAACCAGCTCTTCTGGTCTTTTCGCTGGCCACTGTGGTCCAGGTCAACACTGTAAGTGTCCCATTTTGCTTTCGCCACTTTTTGAAACATATTTGTGTGAACCTCTATAGCCAGTAGATAATACAATCTGTCCCAGAAGGATCAGTTCAAAGAATTCTAGGTCTCTTTATAAGCTATAGTCTTTGCTTCGTGTGTGTGGCATACCGATCTAACCATTTCTATTACTAATGACTGGGGAGGTGTGGGAAACTGGAACACACATATCAAGCGGAGGTTTCAAGAGAATTCTTCATGGCTGTTTTGCGTTTTTCATGCTATTTCAGCCTTTCGAACTTGCAAGGTTATCAAGGATTTTACGTGAAGACATTTAGTACAGAACATTTCACATGACTAGTAAAAGAATAACATAATTGGTGGTCAGAAGTTTCACTGGCTTTGACAGTGCTTAAATGGTAAAGCACAAGAAGAAAATTCAGGCTTCACTCCACACCTTACCTGGTATGCTACTGGTTAGTGGTGCTTGTACTGGTTAAATCGTATCGCACTTATTGCAACTGTTTTCAATCTCACTGACTTGTTGCCATTTTTATAGCTGGTCCAAACCATCCTGCACCTGTTTGCCGCAAGCTCGCGAAAAGGCCCGAGGACGTTATCAAGCGACTCCAGGCGAGAATTTCCAGCTACAGAAAGACGATAGCCAGACTGCGGAAACAGCAGCTGAAGACGCCTCAGACAGCTTCTCAAGCTCTGGAAATAATTCGGCCTCATGTTTCTGAAGAGGTATTTCACCTCATATCATCGCATGTAAAGAATAGGTCGAAGGGCAAGGGGAAGCGATTTCCACTGTGGCTGAAGAAATTTGCGCTCCATCTGAATTTTCATGGACCGCGGGCATACCGATTTATGTCTTCAGTGTTCACGCTACCATCTCGGCGTTCACTACGAAGGTGGCTCGCCAATGTCAAAATGACGCCAGGTATCATTCCAGGCATCATGTCATCGATTGCGTTAAAAACAAAGTCATGGAATGAACGCGACCGCATTTGTACCATAGTGTTTGACGAGATGATATTGAAAAAGAACTTGTCATACGATGTGGCGCAGGATGTTGTCCTCGGATTTGCAGATGATGGTGTTGAGCGAACTTCCAGTATTGCTGACAGAGCCCAGGTTTTCCTCCTCTCTGGAGTTTCTAGGAGGTGGGTGCAACCTGTAGCATATACTATTGGGCATACGTCAACATCATCCTCTGTAACTCGTAACCTGCTTATGTCATTGATTGAGCAGCTGAAGGACATTGGCATTACTATCAAAGCAGTGGTCTGTGACCAGGGTGCCTCCAACGTAAGTTTGGCGCATCAACTTGGAGTGTCTGTTGAGCAGCCATTCTTCAAAGTAAGAAATGAAAGTGTCTATTTTATTTTTGATGTCCCGCACCTGATAAAGACCACCCGTAACAACCTGCAAGCCCACAAGCTTCACATCGGGAGTGAAACTGTAGACTGGAACTACATTGTGCAACTTTACCACTCCACGCACGAGATGCGACTACGATTAGCCCCGAAACTGACAGACCGGCATATTTACCAGAAACCTTTCAGTAACATGAAGGTGAAACGTGCGACTCAGGTCCTCAGTTCATCAGTATGCGTTGCACTTTTAGCTCTTGTGTATGCCAGACAGCTCCCTGAGGCGGCCATGTCCACGGCATACTTTTGTGACCGCATGGACAAACTTTTTGACTGTCTTAACAGCTCGAGACCAAAAAAATCTGAACAAAAGTTACGCTATGCGATTAGAAAGGGCGACACCGAAATCGTTGATTTCCTTTGCAACCAACTTCCATGGGTGGCAGCCTGGAAGTTTGAGGGTAGACGGCAGCCACAAACAGTCACTGGGTGGCAGGTTACTATCAGGGCCGTCCTCATGCTCTGGGAGGATATTTCTGAGAAATATAACTTCCGCTTTCTTTTGACACGGCGACTGCAGCAAGATGCCCTCGAAAATATTTTCGGGCAGATGAGGCAACAACACGGCTGCAACACCAATCCTAATGTGTATCAGTTTACTTGTGGACTGAAGCACATTGGGATTAGGAAGCTCCTAAAACTCTCGGAAAAGGGAAATGTTGAAGATGACAACACTAACCTCCTTCAGGAGATGTCCCCGTTTTCACTAGAGACAACCTCAATCGCTGATGCCGTGGAATGTGCCCCCGTGGACGACTTCCCTCCATTGGACGATATTTCGGAACTTGCCTCAAGTAAAGACTCTAACATAATAGACGACTCTGCCACCTATTATGTTGCAGGATTTCTAATCAAGCTGTTCCTGGAAAAAAGTTCACAGGGTTGTCTCTGTTCTGGGTCACTGAGGGAAGGGTCTGACAACTTGAACTGGCCCCACCAGTATTTTACGATGCTTAAAGCCTTTCATATTCCAGGAAAGATGTTCGGCAACTTAACTGTGCCTTCGGAGGCTGCTTTCACTTACATTCAGAGCCTGGAATCTCACTTTATGTGTGTTATAGAAAGCGTAGCACACCTGCGCAATGTCTGTGATGTTTTGTATCACCATCTGTCGCGTATTGGTTTTTTGCATTTATGCTCCGAGGAGTGTCAGCGGAGGTTTTTGAAGATGTTTTGCAGGGTGCGGTTGTGCTGGCATGTGCGCTTTATTAATCGAAACTTGGAAAAAGTTCGGTTTCATTCTTCTGTTGCTGGCGCTCAACTCGACAAGTTCAAAGCTTAGTATGGTATGGTGTTCCAGGCGCCTATGAATTAATTGGGTTGTGCAGTTTGCATGCCGATTATATTTCTGGCTTTTTGCAACTTTATAATGCAGGACATAGTTTTTTTATATACAGGATGAGGACGTTTTGTAGCAAAGTGATCTTTGATGGGTGCGTGCGTGGGGTATATGCCGAACATGTCCGATATGTTAATGTTTTAATCAATGTGCCTTGTATATTGACCAAATATTGTGTGATTACTTTGGTAACAGATTTTTGTATATATTTATTACCTAACGCTGTTAGGTGGTTTGACCTTAGCTGCCTGTTCTTGCTGTAATTTCCCACAGGCCCTATACTAGCATTGCTATATTTTCTGCTGTACACTCATTGTGTTGAATATGGATGGGAATGTTGAATATTACCTGGGTCTGTATGAGGTCCTTTTTGTTAGCCTACGAGAAGTGTTAGGCTACTCCAAATAGTGTACTGTATATTGACATTGAATCTGCTTCTTTGAATTCTGTGCAGTCTAGGCTGTGCTCTAATAGCGTAAACGACCTAATCTTCGCGTGGACCTAATTTTCGCAAATATCGCGATTTGATCAAGTTCACAAGAACTTGGTAACGTGAATAAGTTGCCCTATGGACATGAATACATGCAATGTCACTCACGGTGGTGAAAGTTTGTGCCCGCGAAATATTCCCGAAACTGGCACATCGCTAAATGTCGAGCTCGCAACAATAAAGTCGCTTACAGTACTTGTTAATGATAGCTATGGCCACATGTCCACATTACTGAAACTGCTCAGCATTGTGACAACCAATGATTAATTCAATCAAACCGTTTAGCATCACTGGAAAGTTCTGGTTTGGAGTGTTGGTAAATGCTATGGTAAATGTGGGACTCTTGTAACGTTTTTTCTTGATATGAATGTGTGTGCCCTCATGAAGAATACTTCGCGATTCTGAATTGTTCAAGTCTGTTTATGATTGACCTCAAAATAAATCATTCTGAAGCACTTTTTGTTGTTGCCTGAAAATACTTCGTAAACACGTAAACAAACGGAAGCAGTTGACAAGAATAGATATCTTAATATTTCACAGCAGTAAAGACAATAATTTTTGCTCTTTCGTGGTGTGAAGCCTCTAATCAGAAGCATTTGTTCCATCAAGTAAGAGAAGCCGCGCGACAGCAAGCTCGGCAAAAAAAGCGCCGGAAACGAAACCGAAACTGAAACCACCGGAACCGGAATCAAGAGTAAGCTTTTCTCATCGACCGTTTGGCGCGCTAGTTGTTATACGGGACGCTGGGGCCTACGGCAGTGTCCGCTCTTTACCTTGTGTAGATTACTCTATGCACACTAGAGCCCGTAGTGAAAAACTCTTGTCGGAGCGGCTCTGGGATTTTAGAGGCGACCTGGTGAACTGCTGCTAGCTGGTCGACTCTTGAAGGTGCTAGGGAAGGGGCAGAGTTGGGACCCTTTGAAGGAACCGCTTCAGCGTGCGAAGAGAGGGGTTCGTCAGAGATACTAATTAGTGGCTCAAAGCTAGCACTCTGGTTGTCTGTCCTTTCCGCAGTGGCAGTTGAGAGAATAAGTCTCCATGACGACTCCAGAAGGAGATGAGCTGACTTGCTGAAAAACGCATACGAAGGGTGGATGGAGAAGCTAGCCCCAAAGGTGGCGGTCCTGAGCGCGGGGAGGGACTTCTGCAGTATCAAAATTTCTGGCGAAACCTCTTGACGAGCAATCTGCATTATTCTGTAGTTTGCTGACCAGCGAGTGGAGGGGGATGCAAATACCTGATGCACTACCGGGTGGGTGGTGTTCTTGTGGAGGTAGAATCCGTGGGTCCTCATGCGAAAGCGTAGCTGGAACAGCTTGGGAGTGAATATGGAGGCCCGGAAAAAGGCAACAGGGTGAAATTACTGGGACCCGATGCCTGGCACTTGTAAACGTGACAAACATATGGCTCTCAAAATTAAGATTTAGTTGGACGTGAGCGCGTTGGTGAAATTAAATCAAAACAGAAAGAATAAACATAGGGACGGACAGAACAGCACCCCTTTCGACTTTCAACACAAATGGCTTTATTAAGCACCGGCACCCGGCCCACGGGACCCAGAGGCGGAAAGGGGGAGGGTGAATTAGGCACCGGGTGCCGGTGCCTAATAAAGCTATTTGTGTTGAAAGTAGAAAGTGGTGCTGTTTTGTCCGTCCCTATGTTTATTCTTTCTGTTTTGATTTAACTTCACCAACGCGCTCACGTCGAACTAAATCCTATAAGAAGTGTTCTGAAAGCACACGCCACCGCGTGGAACGTGGTACGACGCTTTCTGGCATGTGGTACATGCTCGTTGTGCTCCAGAAATACTTACACTGCTTGTCTCGTCACGTGTACTTGTAGTATTTTTGTTTGTGAGCTTTAGAAACACGGCATCATCATTATCCGCGAGAATCAAGAGCCACGCTTTTTGAATATATTGCGGGAAGTTTTCATCGTCGTACGGCGGTCTTCAAAGAGGAAATAATCGAAAGTATGATGATGATTGCACCGTACTTGATGGAATGAATCAATGTCTTACGAAACCCCGAAAGCCAAAATACACGGCGCTACAGTGACGCAGGAAGTGGTGGAGATGCACGCGCCAAAATTGATGAACCATTGCCTCCTCACTTGTCCACCTTCGCGCACAAAACCTCAGTCTCATCGCGCTAGTATTCGTGAGTGTTGCGATAGTGATTCAATGGTACCCCAAGATATCGAGACGGCGAATCCGCCCACGCAATGTGTTCATACAAAGTCGGCGTGGAAGGCCCGCCGTGCCAAAGACCCACACACTTTTCAAAATTAACCCGACTGCACGTATGGTCGCAAAACATGTATTCCAACTCTACGGCTTCATTTACACTGCCTTTCTCGATACGAAAAATTGCCACGTCATTCGCATATGACAAAATGCGGACATCAACAGTCTGTTACTTAAAACCTCGAATGTAACTACTATGAATAACGCTTAAACAATATGGTTCCACAAAAATACAAAAAATGCAACGGCGAAATTGGACAGCAAAATGAAAGACAAGGACTATTGGTAATTAGAAGAGTAGCAAGCAAACTCGGAGAAATCGAAGAGCGTATTGCCCTGAACCATCGTACAAGCGGCACTCATATCCAAGGTGCTGTATGGGCTGCGGTTCTACAGGCTACTGAAGAAACACATGGCAAAATCGGAAACCCTCCTAAACGAGGCACGGAGGTGCATTTCGTGCCTCCCGAGGAACACCAAGCTAGAGAAGCTCCACAAGTGTGTTCCCTTCCAAGTTTTGCGGAAATAGCAGATCATCAGAAAGAGATACAAATCATCATGCTTAAGCATACAAAACAAAAACGTTGCATTGGCGACTTGAAGGAAAAATCCACCATGTAACCCTGTTTGGCAGTCAATGTTTTCTAGTGGACTGCTGACTGTGCCTGACTGTACGTCAAGCATAGTCGGATTGGCCAACAAGTTACTCTGACGGACAGTCAAACTCCAGTCAGACTCCGCTTGTCGGCTTTGTGATGGTTTCCTGGTGGCAGAAGGCTTCCGCGAAATGCCGTCAAGATTCCTTGGTGGCGATTCAGATTGGAAATCGATTGTCTCTGACTGTACGTCAAAAAGGTTTGACGGGCAGACAGACGTGCGGTCAAAGGACTTTAAGTTCGCTCGGATACCACTATTTCGACAAATCTATGAATACGAAAAATAATTTATACACGAGAAAACGATTTCGGGACGTGAAACCATAAAACCGCTGATGTTATAGATATGACACGCAACCGACCGATAACCCTGATCAGAAGCCCGCCGAAACGCCGAACACGCCACTTTCGCTTCGCCCATAGATGCTTCGCCGAGCCTCCATGAACGATCGCTCTCGACTCGTTTTGTTTGCCCGCTTGCTCCAACCTGTCGATTCTGCCCGGCTATACAATGTCTGATGTTTTAGTAGAATTTCTATTTGACAAAACCAAGCCTGTCGTGAGTTCCGACGATGTGAGGGACTTTAGCGGTGTAGTTGAAGACGACACGGTGTACCAGGTCTACTGGGCCGGAGACGCGCGAACAAAAAGATCGTTTTACGACGCGAAAGTACTCTACATGGCAGGTCAGTAGAACTGAAGTACGGCGATTGATGTACGAGTGCTTTGCATAACATGCTGAAGGCTTAACTGCATATGCAGCCGAAGCATTCTTTAGAGCGATACGCCTATTGTCGGAATCTCGCGCTGCAATACTAAAATGCTCCTGACCCGGTCCGAGAGGTTTGGGCTAGAAAGTTTATACCTTTCTATCTGGCATGGGCTATTGGCCTTACCGCTGTGTCGCACCTCATTATTATTGTTTCATGAAGTGTACCGACAAAACGCATTCTGCGAGCGTAGTTCAGATATGTCTGCTGCTCGCGTTCGTCCGTGGAAGCCAGGGCTGTCTGTCGTAGCATGCATGCTTGCTCTCCAGATTTAACGGAGTCGCATAGGTTTTGTGAATTAAACTGTATACGGTCGTCCCGAAAGGTTCAGACATCGAGGGCGTTTCTTTGAAACATGCTTACGGTGCATGTGGTCCCGTTTGTGAACGAATGTCCCCTTTGCCCGAAAAACGCAAATTTCAAAAGGGGGAAAAAATCAAAGGAGGGGTACACACTCTTCCCGTTTTTCGATGTCATGAAACACATTCATTTTAAGTGCTTGTGAACCGTTTCACAGGCATGCCAGATGGCCAACTCGGCTTGTGAACCGTTTCATAGCCATCCAAGATTGCCACCTCAAGAATGTGAGCTTTATATAAAGAGTAAAGCTATACGTTCTCCGGAGTGCACTTCGGACGGAAATGGCTATACACACTCCGCTAAACTCGTATAAAACGAATGGTCAAATCAAGTTCTCTAAGCGATGGCATAGCATAGGGGTTAAGGTGTCCGCTGTACCCAAGTGAACGCAGGTTCGATCTCCGGTGGACCTGCTTTTTTTTCTTTTTTTTTCTCGATTATTTTGTTTTGTCGAGACTTTTGGCAATATTTATGAGTGCGTAAAGCCATTTCGTCCGAAATGCACTCCGGAGTGCGTATAGCTTTACTCTTATGTAAATGCTCCCCTTGTTGATGAAATTCCCTTAGCAGTGGCAGTGAGACGTCATCTGATGGACTATCAGGGCACGTTCCACCAGGGCTGCTGACTGGCAGTCAGCGTCCCAAATTACGTACCTTGATGGAATTTTCAATAGAGGAGCTACTAGATAGAAACCACGAATATGAGGGAAGGATCGCGGATCACCCCCACCCTGGGAAAGAATTGTTGTGACAAAGCCCGCGCCCATACCTCGAAAAGTGAGTACAGGTAACAAGGAAAAAGAAAGAGAAAAGCTTGAACATCACGAAGCAAAAGTGGAAGTATTTCTAGACCACCCCAACATCACAATATTCTGTACCGATGCCCCCACTAAGATGAAGGAACAGCAATCGCGTACATGTCCCTAGAGAGGAAATCACGAAAACGGAAACTGTTGCATGCGGAACCGCAAAAGATGCAGAAGCCAGGCCATTGCATCTGCGCTACAAAAAGGGAGAATCAATTCCGAGCCACTCAAAGACAATAGTGTTCACAAACTCGCAGGACGTAATCAGAGCTTGCAAAACGCGTCTCGAAACAAGCACTGTGATTAAACACATCCTAGTAACAGCCATAGAAATCAATATGAGGAACATTAAAACCTCCATAAGGTGGATTTTCACACATGAAGGGATTAAGAGAATGTGATCCTCAATGCTGCATCCAGAGAGCTTCATCGTTCAAACCTCTGCTGCAGTGGCCTGGCGACTTCTACACTTTGCCAGGTAAAACACCGGAGAAAAGCAAAGTGCCAGGCCTGGCATCTATGACCCAATAAGAGACATCAACGGCCCGAAGAATGCGATCAAGAAAGGCTTGCACACAAGAAGAAAAAGCAGAGTACGGAATGCCATCAGGATTCAAAAGGTATGAAACGGTTCGTCTAAGAAGGCTTCAAGCAGCATCAGTGAATACTCCGTCAGTCCTCAAGAGCTGGGAAGACAAGAAGAAAGGTCGCGAAAATCAAGATTTTGTTCCGGAGCCGTACCAGTGCAAATACTGTAAGGAACACACTCCTGCCGACATCCAACATCTCACGTGGGTGCCGCCAGGCCTCTCCACTCATCCCCGTACCCATACCTCCACCTAATTGACTCCACCCATTCCTCTCACCCCTCAGCTAGTTGACTCATCAGGCAGTTTTATAGTAGCGCACGCTAAAGCTTTGCGTACGCAAAGAATAGCGTGGTCGCCACTACCCATGCGCCGAACGCTAAGTGCGGTTTGCGCTTTGCGCGCGCCATATTAGCGTGGGCTATTTTTTCAGAAATTGCGTGAGTACATCAAATAGTCTTTGCACTCCTCAAGAAGGATCTGTGATGAGAATTTGGCTAAAGCCAAGACAAGCACAGTTAAAACATAGCGGCTCCCTGGACAGCGACTGCGTGCCGCTTTGGCGTCGTCGTGAACGCGATGTCGGCGGCATCCTCGAGACTGCGAGTTTCAACACAGGACGACATTGCCCTCCTATGAGAGGAGCAGGTCAGAAACGTTTTGGAATCCCAGCAAGGTGGGCAACGATCGCAGGCAACTTGCTGCTTGCGACGCGCGAACGTTTCTCGGTGAAGTTCAAACCTCTCTTGCCGAGGCGACGTAAGCGGACACGGCCAATCTACCGCTCCTGTCGCATTCTCACATTTAAACAAATCTATAATGTTACATAAAAAATGAACTTTTAAGTCACATCATTTCGTGTGCAATAAATAATGTTTCTGCATCTTGGTGGCGTTGCAAGCTCAAGATGCTTGGGCTTTTGCGTCGCGGCGGAGAAAGGTTATTCTAAAACATTCTTCCATAGCGTGCGCTAACGCGAGCGCTAACTTTAGCGCCAGCGTGAGCTAACATTGCGTACGTAATTCTAAAACTCTCTATAGGCATCCGGCAATGCAGTTTGGCACTACACGTTGAGCATCTAGCGACTGTATAAAAAAAGAAAAAAGCAGGTAGTCCCGGACGACGCGGGCCGCGGTCTGCGGGTGGGCGGCTTCAGAAACCACGCGTGAACGTGGCATTTCGGATCGCCGAGAGCCTTTGGAACCGTTTCGACACGCACTCAGCAGCAGTGGCACCACGGTACCGTCACAGGCGTCTAAAAAGTATCTTCTGATCTTCGCAGCTGACTTTGCTGATTCATCAAGCCGCCAGCGCGGCGCGCAGCACTTTTCATCGAGGGACCTCGAGAACGACCATTGGACGCTGCACGCACGTGGACCACTACGCCATCGCTCGGCACCTGCTACATAAAGGCTCTTCAACCAAGGACGAGCTTCACACGCACTCAGCAGCAGTGGCACCACGGTACCGTCACAGGCGTCTAAAAAGTATCTTCTGATCTTCGCAGGTTGGTTTCTTTTTAACATTTTAAGTTCTTTTTGGTTGCTGCTGCTGCTGAGTGAATGTCTCATTTGTAGTATATAAACAAGCGTTACTTGGCAGCAATGGAAAACAAATGTATTGCCTGTCATGAATTGCTTCCCGATGATGAAGACTATCTATGCTGTTCAGAGTGTGAATTTAACTACCACATCGGTACTTGTTCCGGAGTGAATGGCAGCACATATAAGAAAAAGACAGAGGCCACAAAAAGTCCTGGAAGTGCGCAACATGCAGGGCGTTGAGGACTCGAAGCAGCCAGAGCGCATCGAAGCCAGGGGACGAAGCTGCTGGAGCAGATCTTGCTAGTGAGATCGCTCAGATTCACAGCAAACTTTCAGAAGTGCTTGAAATGAAACTCAAAGTAGATACCCTTGTGGGTATTAAGGATACTATTGACAGTATTGAACGCTCAGTGCAGGAATTCTCACTGAAGTATGATGAAGTAATTGCCGAGATGAAGCTACAAAACCAGGAGATATCCGGTCTGAAGAAGCGTGTGGAAAAACTCGAGGTGGAAGTAAGGGGCCAAGAAATTGAAAAACTAAGACAAGAGGTAAACGAACTAGAGCAATACAGCCGGCGGCAAAACTTAGAAATTCACGGGTTGCCCCAGCATGTAAACGAAAATTTGCTTAAAAAACTAAACCTACTGGCCAATGACCTCGACCTTCCACAGCTTTGTGAAACGGATGTCGATGCCATCCATCGACTCCCCTCACGGACCGAACGGTCTGACAAGACTGCGCCCGTTCTTGTACGTTTCACATCCCGCCTAACAAGAGACACGTGGCTCGAAAAAAGGGAGAACTAAGGAAAGCTAAGTCAAAAATTTTTCTAAATGAAAATCTCACAGCACAAAACAAAAAGCTGTTCTGGCAAATGAGGACAAAAGCAACGGAAATGGAATATAAATTTGCTTGGCAAAGGAATGGGAAAATGTTCGTTCGCCGAGGCACCGGCGACCGAGTCATCAAGATCAGTACCGAGAAAGATCTGGAAATGATACGCTAAATGTTTTTTTTTTCCTGTTACGTAGTTATTTCATTTGTCATCCACCAACATGACAAGCTATGTTGAAAAAGGCAGTTATTACGATTCCATTTCTTTCAAGCACTGTACTGCTTTGCATGACAAGCAGTTTTCTCTTCTGCACCTAAATGCTCGAAGTTTAAAAAATAAACAAGAAGCTGTTGAAACATTTCTAAGTGACCTAGATCACAACTTCGATATCTTAGCTTTTACTGAGACCTGGTTTTCTGATGACTCCGATATTGTTCATTTTTCGGGATACAGATGTACATCGATATCTCGAGAGATAAGGAGAGGAGGAGGCGTGGCGGTATATGTAAAAGAATGTCTAGATTATGATGTGTCAGCCGAATACTCTGTGATAACGCCAGACTTTGAGTCTCTAATGATCAAATGCGGCCATACTGTTCTTGTTGTCCTGTACAGGCCTCCTCAAGGCAAAATACCCATGTTTCTCCAATACCTTGAAGATATGCTAGAGTCTTCTGTGCAGACTGGTATACATGTTGTTCTTTGCGGTGACTTCAATATAGATGTGCTATCCTCAGACCCAACTACGCAAAAACTTCTTGATACTTTGCATTCTTTTGGCCTGGAAAATGTGGTGAAAGTAGCTACCAGGGTGACGGACGTGTCTGAAACAATGCTTGACTTGTGTTTCACTAACTACCAAATGAATGAACTAGAGGCAGGTGTACTAATATCAGGCCTTAGTGACCATTTACCGATTTTTATGTTTTTCACACCTTACTCGACACAACGCAAAAAATCACCACCATGTACACCGATTACTTTTAGATTCATAAACGAGAATAAAATTATTTTTTTCCAGAGGTTAGTTTCGGAGACAAACTGGAACAACATTTTACAATTGGTTGACCCCAATACAGCATACGACGCCTTTATAACGACTGTGAAGGAACTTTACGAGCGAGCGTTTCCTATGACGGAGTTCAAAAGAAACAAGAAATCAAGAAAACCCTGGATTGACGCCGCACTTCGCAAAAGAATGCAACATCGTGATAAGCTTTACGGCTTATTCATAAGAACGAGGCATCCGAACTATCTATCTGAATTTAAAAAGGAGAGGAACAAGTTATCTCGCGACGTTAAGCGAGCACGAAGCAATTATTATGAAAACAAATTTGCAGACATCTATAATAATTCTAGGAAAGTCTGGGATACTGTTAACACCCTTATGTCAAAAAACAAAAAATGCGGTATTACTGAGCTTACTGTCGAAGGTGTGTCATTCACTGGGACTATGCTTGCTGACGAATTTAACAAACACTTTTTGGAGTCTGGTGCATCGAGTAGAAATACTTCAAACATTACTGACTACGAACGTTATATCACATCTAGCACAGAAAGTTCGATTTTTATGTTTCCAACTACAGAATTAGAAATAAACAACTTAATACAAAAACTAAAGAATAATAGCGCTTGCGGTGAAGACGGCATAAAAGCTAGACCTATAAAATCAGTGGCTAACTTGATTAGCCAACCACTATCACATATATGTAACCTAGTCTTGGGCACAGGTGTATTCCCAAGTAAATTAAAAATTGCTAGGGTATCAGTAATACATAAAGGAGGGGATAAAAATGATTTAAACAATTATAGACCAATTTCTGTTCTGCCAGTGTTTTCGAAAATTATAGAACAAGTTATCAATGAACGATTTCTAAACTACTTTAAAAAGACAAATCTTATATCAGAACAACAGTACGGCTTCCAAAAGAAAAAGTCGGCGGAAATGGCATTGTTAAGCATCAAAGATAAAATAATTACTAATTTTGAACACCAAGTGTATACAGTAGGCGTATTCATTGACTTAAAAAAGCGTTCGATTCAATCAAGCACGATATTCTATTGGGAAAACTTTATAGATGTGGGATTAGAGGGAAATCGCTTAGCCTAATAAACAGTTATTTATCAAATCGGTTGCAATATACAGACGTTAATAACGCGAATTCAAATATGGGTAAAATAAAGTACGGTGTCCCGCAGGGCTCTATCCTTGGCCCACTGTTATTTTTAGTGTATATCAATGACATAACTAACGTACCGCTTTCTGGAGATATAATTCTTTACGCTGATGACACTAATATATTTTTTTCTGGGAAAAACCTACAAGAGATTGAGCACCACACCAATACGTGGCTCAGAAATGTATCATTATGGCTCATAGCAAATAAGCTAGAATTAAATACTAAAAAAACTAAGTATATTATTTTTAGACCACGTAATAAATGTGTCGAGCAAGAAATCCTCATACAATATCACGGCGAAATTATTGAACGGGTTGTTTCGCATAAATTCCTTGGCGTTTTGTTTCACGAAAACTTAAGCTGGTCTTGTCATGTAGACAAACTAAGAACCGAGATCTCGCGCTCCATTGGTCTTATATGTAGAGTTAGACATTTATTGCCACGTCGAATAAAGAAACAGTTATACTACGCATTGGTTCATTCTCGTTTTAACTACTGCCTACTAGTATGGGGAACAACAACAAAAACAAATATAGACAGCCTATACACACTGCAAAAGCAAGTCTTGCGTTTAATAGAAAATGCACCGTACAGGAGTCATACTGCTCCGCTTTTCAGAAAGCACCAGTTATTAACATTGCAAAATGTTATAAAAAAGAAATTATCTTTAATCATCTATAGTCAAATAAAGTCCGAGCCAACAGCCTTTTTTCAACAGTACCTTTGGAAAGAACATACTTACAATCTTAGATCCACCAACTACACAAGAGGAAAAGTACGCACAAACTACGGCAACCAAAAACTATCAAACCAAATACCCATCCTTCTAAATGACCATCCTGATCTGATGGCTATAATCGAAAACAGTGTGTCAATTCAGGCTTTAAAAAGAAACATGAATATGTACTTTCTGTCATCTCAAGAGTGACTGCGTTCTCAGGTTTATTTTTTAGAGTGTTATGATATGTGCTGTGTCATGTTTTATGCTTCTTTTTTATCAAAGCAAGTTATTTGTTATTTTCTTGAATTTATGCAGTGCTATCCCGTGTGCACTGTTGTGCTTAGGGTTTTCATATGGTTGTTTACATTTCGCAGGTTTTCATTTTTCTGCCTTCGTGTGTGCCACGCTGAGTGATGTGCCGGGGGGGGGGGGAGGGGAGGGGAGGGGGTCGACGCCTCGTCAGGCATTTAATTGCCTTTTGCGACGGCCTCCTAGACAACTGTGATGTATGTTGTCTGAATAAACCATTGAATTGAAAATTGAAAAAAGTAAGTCCCATATTCGCGTCTTTATAACCTCACCATGTTCTCGTGGCGTCTCGCCTACTCCTTGAGTTCCCCCTAACCAAATCTAAACGTTGCTACTGCTGCGTGAAAGACTGCCACAGTCACGAAGGTGACTCAAGCGTCAAACTTTACCTCTTCTTTCCGAGATCTTGAAAAGCGACATCCCGACAGAAGTGGATTACTGCAGTGCGACGAATCAAGTAAGGGATTTTACAGAAATTGTTGTCGCGAACGACAATATATGTGCAGGCTTTGAAAGTGGCCTGACGAACTCGTTTTGCAGTCTACTCAGCAAATTAACCTATTTGAGCTAATATCGCTGGTGACGCATATGCACAAGGAAGCAGCGGAAACATCAGCTGTAAGTTCTCCACCTTTTCATTTTATATTTTGTACTTTGCAAAAAAACACCTGAACCACGCGCGTTGACGAAACCAAATAAAGGTAGGCTGTGCCAACTCACTTATTCTTTGCTCATCTTCCCCCAACAAAAAAGGAAGCGGGTAGGAAAAAAAATGCATTTCCGGGAGAGAAAAAAAATCTGCGCCGAATAAGGGCCTCAGCGCCGAACCCATAGCGGCGCCATCTGTCGACAGCCCGGGATTTCGCAAGGAGACGCTAACTCTCGCTACAGTTACTCTCGAGTTCGAGTGGGGATTAAGGGAGAGTGTCATCGAGGCAAGCGATCGCGAAAGAGTAACCTTGATGAAGAGAGAGTTAAAGGAGAGTAAGGTAAAACACTTACTCTACCTTGACACCTTTTCTTTTTTTTAGAGTGTGCGTTGCAGCAGGCATACCAACGAAGAAATGTGATGTTCATGTCCCTCATGTCCGCCACAGCCTTTCGCTCGCTGCCTTGTTAGTCTTTGCCCGTAGAACGTCGGAACCGGCTTCTCAATGACCGAAATGTCAGCAGTCCCGCCAACTATTGAAAGCTTTCGACACAGTGCATGAACATCACGAAGGCTGAAAGAGACGTCGTGAGCCCGATTGCGCAGCCAACACACTACCGCGGAGCTGGCCGGGAACCTGCGCTAGCTCGACCTGCAACGTTTACTACTACCAAAATAAATAAAGGGGACCTACTCAAGGAATAAAGAATACGTACCAGACGATGCGAAAGTAATCCATACGGTGTGTATTCGAGCCTAATGTCAAACAAACAGTAGACTTGATCGACGTGCGAGTGACGAGAGGAGTGTCCGCCACCAACGAAACCACGATCGTCTAGCACCGAACACATTCCCCCGCACCACATTCCACCAGTGCCGCTCACAACTCCCAAAATGGCAAGAGCGAACAACGACCGGGGGAAACTGGCCCTCTATCCCGAAAACAAAGTCAGCTATTCATGCAAGAAGGGTTCACTTCTAAGAAAGGGTCGGGGGCATCCTCTTCTGAGTCAGTAATGCTCGCCTAGCGGGGCTCTGCTTGGGGACGAAGTCGAGGGGATCGAAGGCGCGTCTCGCTGGTTCAAGTCGCTTTTTCCGCTGCCTGAACTCGTGAAGCGTGCGAACAGCCTTAAGAAAAATCTCCAGAGTGCAAAAATAGCTAAACTCTGGCTTTGGGTTGTGGGTTAAAGTGGATTTTGAATTGTAAAACAGGGTTGCCAAACGGAAATCTCAAAAGATCACGCGCGATAGCCGAGAAACCGCCAACAGCCTCTCTGTACGGGGTCGCTCGTGAACCGCATCCGCAACCGCTTCGCAAACGCAGCTCAACCGCCAGTGTGAATGCACCATAAATGTGGCGCCATGCCGCGCTTTTTTTCGGTTCGTACTTTTTTATTTGATATTAGCAAATTTTCATAATAGCAAAGGCCCCAAGACGACGAGTACCGTGCCGATGCACTTTTTGGCGCTGCTTGATTTGCGCTATCCGAGCGTAGCGATGGCTGCGGTCGGACTCGGTGTGAAACGGAAAATAGAGTTTAAAGGATTTCGCGATTCGCGACGGCTAGTCCTTGGAGAGCCAATATTTTCTGAGGAAAATTCGGAAGGGTTTAGTTTTTGCAATTTCCTAAGGTCCGAGACCCGAGTTTGTAGGCTGATATGCGTAGAGTGATCACGCATAAAATTGTGATGGTATCCGACAAATCAACCTTCCGTCGTCAATTAGCGAGGCCAGTTCGTTCCTAGAGAGCTCAGCCAATTCAGCTGCCAGCTTGGCCAGTTCATTTTCCAAATTCGGCCAATTTCGACAGTTTGATTTAGAATTTGCCCGGTACGATTCCGCTGCAACCATTTCATTTCGTGTTTGGCAAGTTCGTATCCAAACAGTTTTGAAATTGTTTTTTTTTCAATAGGGCAGCCTGCGATGCAAAAATAAAATATATATTTTTATACTGAGTATTGTATTAACTCATTATTTCTTTCATATGACGTATTTAGCTTGCCTTTGCGAGTCCTTCTTGTCATTTAGGGCATCTGTGAACGCTATCCTTGGCCCTGATGCATTATTCACATCCCCTAAGTTGTTACAGGGGAGACAGGTGGAGGACGTCAATGGTGTGGTTGCCGGTCGTGTATTTTTACAGGGAAACAATCAAAAGTAGATGCCATGATTTATAGTTACGTTACTTGGCCACCGTGAGTTTTCTGTGAGGAAAACGAATTATGTTTCCGGTTGCTGATAGCGTATAGCGTTTGCCTACGCGGTTCAACCTCGATATTACGTAGTACGAAAATAGGAAAACGCTATAGTGTGAATGTTCCTAAAGTCAAGGCATGACAACCAGTAACCATGACAATCAAGCGCTGCTTCGTTTGGGTAGCCCAGAAAATTAGTGCTGTGTCAACATAAGCTTTTGAATCATGTCGCGTGCGCCTCTGCCACACTGGTGTCCTTACCAATAAATCAAACGGAGCAGGACTGTATCGAAGCACTGTACCGAGGACATCACAATGAATCCGTATGAAAACGACTAAAAATACTTTATATTTTAGGCAAGTTTCGTCCTTCTATCAGGAGTAAAATAGCGCAAAACAGCAAGGAAGGAAGGACGAAGTAGACAGGAAGGGCGCTAAACTGACAACTGACATTTAATAGTCTATAAAGGAGGAGAAGAAAGAAGTTACTGATGTTATAGCAAAAAAGGAAGAAAAGTACACCTTCAAAGTTGTTATACGTAAAAATTATAAAATAAAATGTATGAAAAAGGGTGAGTTGCTGATGATATATCTGAGCGAAAAAAAAGCACGTAAGAAATAAGAGAGAAAGAAGGAAGCAATAATTTTTGAAACAAAATTAAAAAATTGCCGAAATGCACGCACTGAAATAGTAGATGATAAGAAATATGAAGTTTGCGACCAAAAGGAAACATGAGATTGCAGGCTAAGTACTTGTCGTCAAGTCATAAGATTAAGGTAGTAAAGTTTCTTTTGATCTTATGACTTGACGACAAGTACTTAGCCTGCAATCTCATGTTTCCTTTTTGGTCTCAAACTTCATCTTTTTT
Source organism: Ixodes ricinus (assembly GCA_037355805.1). Taxonomy (NCBI): domain Eukaryota; kingdom Metazoa; phylum Arthropoda; class Arachnida; order Ixodida; family Ixodidae; genus Ixodes; species Ixodes ricinus. The sequence goes on from JAZHYW010000073.1 coordinate 18,526, forward strand.
ATCATCTACGTTTTCAGTACGTGTACTTCGGCAATTTTTTTAATTTTGTTTCAAAAGTATTGCTTTCTTTTTCTCTCTTATTTCTTTCGTGTTTTTTTTCACTCACATATATCATCAGCAACTCACCCTTCTTCATACATTTTATTTTATAATTTTACGTATAACAACTTTGAGGGTTTACTTTTCCTTCTTTTTTGCTATAACATCAGTAACTTCTTTCTTCTCCTCCTTTATAGACTATTAAATGTCAGTTGTCAGTTTAGCGCCCTTCCTGTCTACTTCGTCCTTCCTTCCTTGCTGTTTTGCGCTATTTTACTCATGATGGATAACCAACTAGCCCGCCAGCTCATCTTGTTTCGTCCTTCCAGCCTGTCTGACGCACAGCCTTCTCCTGGGAGTACGCATTCACGCAGTAGGCGGGCTTGTAAAGCTGAGTTTCTATTTCTATTATTTCAGGCTAACAAACAGCTGGTACTAGCGGCTCACAAGCGAGACGCACTTGATGCTTTGTACAGTCTGGAACTTGATCAAGGCTAATCACCATCACTCATGGTATCTAACGAACACTGCGTGACACTGTTAGCGCGAACACGACTTTCGAGCTTTTCTTATTTGATGCAACTCTTTAATTGACGAGCCTCACATTTTATCGCGTAGGTTAGTGCTCCAAATGAACACTTTTCATTACACTACTAATTCTTATAACAGCCTTTCTATGAAAAAAAAAATTGGGATATTTAACTTCTTGTTAACAGTGCGGCGCAATGTACATTTTCATCTCTCTTTCAGTAGCCTACTCGTGCTTCCAAAGTAGTGATCAATGCACTCTATGTTTGCATATTACCCTAGGTCAAAATACGTCACGAAGGATAAGCGGTTGCCCTACCCCTTCTCCCCCCCTCCTCCCCGCTCCCGTTCTTGAAAAGGGAAGCGGATAACTAACTCGCGTACATCATCACACAAAGTCATTCTTTTCGGCCAGCTTGAAAAATGACTGAGCAGAAGCAAATGCAAAAAACAAATTTTACTAGGGATACAACAAAAAATATAACCTGGTCGTTCAAAGAGGGAATGAAATACGCTGATTGCAAACGAACTCGGAGAACAAATTGTATGGTTGATACTTCCAAGATACCGCTGTTTCTAAACTGAAAAAAAAATGTAGGCTTGAGTCTTTTATTTTGATTTGGCAACAATAATTTTGCTTGATTGTATGGAAACAAAAACGCGTATTTGTGGGGTTCGGCGTCGTAAACAAGGCCACAAGTGCAGACGGATGCTCGACTACACAGGTATGACATACCGCACATCCATGCACTGTGCAAAGCATTTTTATTTTTTATTGTCCCTCACCCCACAAGCATCTGGCGAGTTTGCCGCATTTGGCAATTATTCAAGGATCAAGCGCATAGCAACTACAATCGCTATAGACGACCTATTTTAAGAGATAGCGCGTAGCTTTATAACGTTTTATTACGCTTCTGTTGTCTAACGTGGATAGCACAAAAGACTGGTAAACAAAGCCCCTTACTTAACCAAATACATCGTAGGAGAAAAGCTACAATATTTATTGCGAGAACAAAGAAGATTGGACACCATTTCGAAGCTTTCTCGCTACCCAGTATCTGGTTCTCAAGTAAGTAATATACCATTGTTAAACTTAAGAGTTTTTTAAAACTGTTCGAAGCCTGCCTGGTGAGTTGTCGAATTTTGAAGTAATTAATTGTTTTATTTATTAAGACGAGTTTGCGATTTATATTGCATAAGAAAACGCGGTTTGAACAAAAATAATCGATAGAACCCTGTGTTGAAAGTGTTCCGGAATATTTGTGACGACTCTAGGATTTTCCACCGGATGTAACCAGATTACAGACTTTCCGTTTTTTGAGGTGTGCTATTATACGAACAATCAACAGGCCTTCCCTTGTTTGCATGGATTTATGACCACTACTAAAACCTAATATTTCTAATCGCTTTTTTGTATTGCCTACACTGCCTTCACAAATGGACAATAGCCCGGTATATGTCTTTTACCTTGTCTTATTGAACGGGTCAGTGAACCTCGTAATTTATATTTTAACTAAAATTTCTTTAATAACTGGCAGCTTAAAGGCAGACTGAAGCGGTACTGAATTTTGAGAGGAAAAACATTTAAATCGTCTTTATTTGGCCTCCAGGGTTACGAATATCAAAATTATATTTTAGGTTGACGCGACAAGTTGCCCCAACAGCGCCTTCAAAATAGTCGCTGAAGCTCCTCCTTCCCGTCGCGTTCGGTACGAAATAGGAATCATGACGTGTCGTTCCTAAATCTCAACATTTCGATGCTCTCCGCAAGCCTTACCCAAGCAGCCAAAAGCGCCGCACGTGTTCTCTCACACGCGGCACGCGCAAGACGGCTCTGAAACCTCTGGGTATGACGAGATACACAGCGGTTGTTTTTCTATTTTTTCTCGCGTCTATTGATACGTTCGGGTCAAATGCTTGTGACAATAGGGAGTTTTTAGTAGACCGTGTTTCCCCCTCCGCTAACCCTCCGCTACGAAGAAACCGCCACTGCGCCTGCGCGCCGATGGCCTTGACTGTAGAGTTCCGGGTAGCGGAGAGGCTTAGCGGAAGGGGAAACACGGTCTGCTAAAACTCGCTATTCAAATGCACTGGACAAAAATACGCTAAAATTCACCTCTATCTCATTTTTTTCGAGATCCCCTTCAGCTTCCTTTTAAGAAACACAGGGAATGCCTTATGGATTATATTCAGTCTTCTTCCTTTGCAATCGTTCTTGGACGTATCTCCTCGGCCGATGCCGCATGATCGTGTGCGACAGAGTGATAATATTAAGTACAAGGCTCGCCATGCCTTGGCTTTTTTTTTTTAATCTGAAAGTTACTATACTCCTTTTCAAAAAATGCTCCTAGGCCGTCGCCATGTTGCTGACGATGATGCAGCGGGTGCGACTCTCGCGCCCCTAGCAGCTAGGAAATTTCTGCCACACTCTTGGGCTCTTTAAACCTGCTCAGCGCGATTCTCCACCTAGGCTTTGCGGTTTTGCATTCTAAGTATTCCGGCTTGTGTTGAATGTTTTCACTTTATTTTTCTTATGCATGCTGCTTACCCTTTTTGACTTATCTTCCTCTGCGAGAAATAGGGCATATAAGTGCCTGCCGTTCATGCGTTTCTGCTTGACATTCACCGGAACCGTAGGAACGAAAGTCGAACGGCCCTCGACGCAATTTTACGAACAATGACAACTGTTCTCCCCACTCCAAAAGATGATCCACGTAGGGTCCTTCTCAGTTATCGCCAAAAATAGCTGTCCGGGTTGGGGTGGGGAACAGATAAGCCGCATTTGTTCCTTTTCCCTGATGCTATTGCTGTAAAAAAAAATATATATTTTTAAGCGACAGGCTTGAGGTGACACCTAATCGTCAGAGGCTATAAAAAGGAAGCTATCTCCTCAGCGACAGGCTATCTGCAGTACACTATTATCTGACTCCGCAGATTCCGCCTTCCGCCCCCGAAAAGCTGCGCGTCAGCGACACGGGCCAGCTGACGTTCATTCCGGTCAGCCACAAGAACAAGCCAACAGGCCCAAGGAAACTACAGCGGCAACAGTGGCGACAACGGAATCAGCGACGACAGCGGCTAAGACGAAACTGAGTCGACAGAGGCTATAACAGAAGGAGTGCAGCGTCGACGGGAGCAGTCAGCGACAGGGCTGTCTGCAGTACGCTAATCATCTGACTTTGGAGGTAGGAGCATTACTATTTTTCTATTATTCTTAATCACGAAAATCCCCATCGCTGACTGCTGCCTCTGGGTGTTCACTGTCATGCCCAAGAACGATTTGTGTCTACATTGTAAGACGGAAATTGATTATGAGAACATTAGGGAGCTTTATTCATTTAATATTTATTTGAAATACTGTGGGCAAGTCGGTCTATACAGGAGGGAAAAATACAACACACAGAAAACAAGAAACTCAGTCATGCACTCACTGCGTGAAGCGAGCGCAGGTAGGTTGTAGCTAGCCACGCATGCTCAAGATATACATTTCCATATGCAAACCTTTAACTAAACAATTTATTCAAGCTGTGGTTCAAATAATTCAGCACTACAACAATTGGCAACTTGCTCTATCAGAGTGTCCAATTCTATAATAGTTCGGTAAAAGAAGAGTATTTAAAGACATCATTTCTGTACTGGTAGGTGTGAAATTGCTTTAGTCTTGCTCGTCTTTTGGAGCCTGCGATGTTGAAGGCAAAATGTACCGTTCAGAATTATTCTTTGTCAAGCCATTAGCCACAGCGTATAATTCTTTTAATCCACACATTTTCCTTGTTTCTTCTAAACAGTCAAGCCGAAATTCATTTCTCATTGCCGTAATTGACTCGATGCGCCTGTATTCACAAAACAAACAAGAAGAAAACAACAACCGAAGTGTCAGATTATGTTTTCATTCAGTTTGCGCAACCTGCTGTTTCCTGTATGGGTCCCATTCGCACCTCGCGTATTCCAATATTGAACCTAAATAACATTTATATGCAGCTAATCGAACATATTTATTTGCGTGTCTAAGATGCCTTGTAAGACAGCCTAACTTCTGATAAGCCTTGGCGCATATGTAATCCACATGATTATCCCAGTGCAGGGTATTAGCTAAAATAACTCCTAAAACCTAAATTCTTCTACTTTATTAAGTTCAATACCGGCTATAGAATAGCGGAAATCTGATACCTGTTTTCTATTTGTAATACTTCAAGAGACAGTTTTAACAAAATTAATCACCATACCCCATTTCTTACACCACGAGAAGATTTCTTCCAGGGACTGGTCGAGAATTTCCTGGTCCTGAACTGCAGCCACTTTTGAAAAGACCATACTCTCGTCTGCGAACAATTTAGCTTAAACAGAGGAAGGTAAATTTGTTGCTATATCATTTATATAAATTAAGAATAAAAGGGGCCCTAACACTGATCCTTGGGGTACTCACGAGTAAACTGTTAAATCGGGAAAGCAAACTTTATTACAGCTAGCATACTGAATTTGTCCTTCCGAACATGAACGTATCCAAGATATCAAAATCTGATTTAATACCAATTAAGTTTAATTTTTGTCCTAATCTGGCATGGGGTACCCAGTTAAACGCTTTAGAGTAATCCATAAATATTACGTCAACCTGACTTCGTTAGTTCATAGCTGATGCAAACTCATGTGTGCACTCTATTAGCTGCGTGACTGTCGATAGACCCTAGCCGAAACCCGTGCTGGTGTTTATAAAGAAAGATTTTTCCTCCAAGTATTTAATTATATGTTTAAATAGTTCTAAAAGTTTGCAGCATGTCGTTGTTGAAAGGATGGGGCAATAATTTTGCAGGTCCATCTTGTTTCCGGAATTGCAACACGGGCACACTTTTCCCTCATAGCCAGTCTTGTGGTAACTAGCTCTGAAGAAGGACCGCTTCAAAAATTAAATATAAATAGCCGTAATGCCCCCCGTTGACATAAGATAGATGACTGAAATAATCAAAATGCCCTTCTATGTAGAAAAGAGCAGACAAATAATCCGCGTTTTAGAAATCCTAAACTACGTTTTCGGGACAGGTCTTTTGGGATGTTTTTTTGGAGAGTTGCGATGAAAATAATAACACCTTATGATCTGACACGCTACCTATTATATAAACCTCGTCCACTTCAACCATATTGCTAAAAATATTAAGTCTAATGTTGCTTGACCAGTATTTGTTTCTCGGGTGGGGCTGTTCACTAACTGTCTCGGGTTGAAACAAAAAGCAATATAAATAAGCAGTTCTGAGGACAGCTACCTCAATTTGTACCTTCTTGACTAGTTGTCCAATCAATATTGGGCAGGTTAATATCGCCTCATCAGAATAATCTTAGCTTTGTCACTAAATTGTAGAGCCATGTAGTCTTATAAATCTTCTAAAACAGTTTGGCGTGGTATTTGGGGGCCTATAAACGGCACCTATAATAAATTAATTTCACTGGTTTGTTACTTTACATCCATAATACCTCACCGTTGATGATGCAATGTGTTGGAACCAAGATCTAAACTGTCTTTAAAAATGATAGCCCCACCACCTCCCTTGATCCTTTGTCTTTTCAAACTCATTTTGTATGGAGGTGGGACAATTTCATTGTCCCCAATACCGTCGTGCAGCCCTGCTTCCGTAATAACAACAATCTGGGGGTTATGAAAGTACAAGATCATTTCCAGTACGTCTACATTATTTAATATACGTCTAGCACTTGAAGGCTTTGAAATTTTCAGCGTGTGCTTACTAACTGATTTGTGACGTCACTAATTGTTGGGGTGAGCTTGCTGTTTGTTTGCTATACACATGTCCCCATGGATGTCGTCCCACAAAAAATATTATCGCCAATTTTGATCTTGTCGTGAATCAAGAAAACGTTTTTTTCTTTATCACGATGCCGCTTGCTGTATTTCCATAACTTCTTGCGCCTTTGAAGTGTAATCCTGGAATATTCGTGTCCATTTCTTATCTTACTCCCTTTCAGAAGTCTGCGTTTCCTTAGAAGATTATCGTTTTCTGCAGAATCAAAGAATTTAAGGATGACGGGTTGATTTCTCTTCATTTTTCGCCCAATGCGATGCAAGTTGTTCGACAGTGCTAACACGAATTCCAAGCGTTGCTTCGAAAACACCATCCAGTACCTTTGATTTTAACGTATCTGCCGTTTCACCGTCGTCTTCCGGAATCCGAAAAACCATAAGGTTATTGCGGCGGATATAGTCTAGACTACGAAGCTTCCTCTGACATTCAAAAAGGTCTTCTTGTATTGACGTGACACTTTGTTGAAAACCCACGACTTGATCTTTAACCTCTTTACTTTCTTGGACCATTACTTGGATCTGTTAAACCCTTTTAGCTAGGCTGTCGAATTTGCTTTCAAACTGTTGTTGGCTAGTTTCTATTACTCCGAGATCATTTATAATCACGTTTTGTGCAACCAGAATAGCCTTCGCCATTTCCTGCACCGTAAATGAGGTATCAGTGCCCCCGCCTCCTCATCCAGTCCCGGATTTGATGAAACAAACAGTACATGGAAAATCTGCCGCGAAAGAAATTTGGTAAAGAGTAGTGAGCTAAAGCAAAGAAGGCAATGTCTGCACGCTGAACCCGCACAGCGCGCTTGTTTGTCTCGAGTTCAGTCGTAGCACGAAGCGCTCCAAGAAGCTTTTTGATCATGCTGGCGATGGCATAAATCAATGTGCTCAGGTTTCTTCTTTTTTTCCTGTGTGTTTAGCTTGTACCTTGCCTGCCGGCCTGGCTAAGCACGCGCCGCTGTACTGTTTTTTGTCGCATGCCGGACAGTTACATTTTGCATACAATTTTGGGAACCAGTTGGCGACGGAGCGGAGTGGCATGGTTTCGGTTTCGATTGAACAGCCGTTGTCTCCGCTCGCACGACGAAGCACGTGCAACTGCAAGCCTGTTGAAGTTGCCCTCACGTGCATGCGAACATGATTGCACGACAGAGGCACCAGCCGGGACGCTTGCAATTCATTGTTTTATGTTTGCTTACTTTTGACGAAAATCTGGCACGTCGGCAACCAGTAAAACAGTAGCAAGCGTTTTTTCGGAATCGCTCGGCCTCTCATACAGCACTCTATACTTGTGGGATGTCTCAGCAGTAAAAACACAAGCAGCGATTTCCGTCACAACAAGTCACATCAGAACACAACAGAACAGAAAGTGCCCTTCGTTTGTCCCGCACTTAAACAAATACTTTTTTCTTTTAAAAACCTGTGCTCCAAAAGCCACTTTTGCTTCTCCAAAACATTGTTTTGGCTGCTCCAAAATCCACTTTTTCTGCTCCAAAACGCTGTTTTGGCTGCTCCAAAAGGTGCTCCAAAATGACTTAGGCCAGTCACATCACTGAAAGCCCACTTTTACATGATTTGCAGGCTAACTCGGTAACTTGGTAGTACTCAGAGCTTAGCATTGACCGGGTTCTTACTAAAACTTTGCAATCACTACCGAAAAACCCAGTATAACGTTTCACTATTTGGATTACAGAACTGCAAATCTAACTGAAATTTTTTCTGTAAACCTTAAATACAGATTGCAGACAAAGGAATAGATTCTGAACACATAAAGTTCGGATAAAATTCAAATATATTTTTAGTTTCATAATCCAGACAGCAAAAATTTATACTCTATTCTTTGGTAGGGATTATAGGCTCATCGTGTACTTTTTGAACAATTACAGCGCAGCTTGGACACTGGCTCAAAACGCTTTTTGACGGTTTGTGCAACAGCAGACCCGTAATAAAAATCGAGGTGGTTACCTATGCAATAAAGTTTAGGAAAGCATGAAACCAACGTTACATACCCTATCGACATTGCAAATATGTTTCCAGAGCCTTCACCAACTGTTACTCAACCACGAAGCACACCATTCGAAATGTTAAAATTAACTGCCATTTTTTTGTCTGGTATAGGAGTTTATACCAAAGAAATCGTTGAAGCTAATTAAATTTAAAACCGAAATTATCTATATATATATATGCTTATAGTAATCTAAGATTGATTTATAAAGGCTATGGTAAATCGCTTGGCTAATTTGGTGCTCGTCTTTTACAACTAATTTTGTTCAATTGCTTTTCTTTTGCGATAACATAAACCTTTTTTAGAATGTCGAAACTGGGTGAACGTATTTTTTATATTCGTGAGGTTGCGAAAACGTGTGAGAGGCGTATGCATAACGCAATTTATTATTTTTTTTCTGTAAAGATTTTAAGCTTTACTGACTGTCAGAGGGAGGGTCAGAAAGCTGAGGCTAGTGTGTGCTTTCTTGAACCATTCAAAGTTTGGGGTTTGATTGTGCAAATTTATAATGATATATGATACAAAATTATGGTTCCACATATTTTGAAGCGTAACAAGTTTTTATTCAAATGAACTAAAAGCTGTTACACATAGGCGTTGCTATATGGTCCTTCAAAGTTGTGTTATTGGGCTCAAAGTTAGTGATCATCTCGTCTTAACAGCTCCCACATAAGAAACATTTTTTCAAACATTTACTTTGAGAAAGAGTGTTTTACACTGACTTGTCTGGGCCCTTTTTGGAATGTTATATTTTCAAAGGTTGAACATCGCACGTAACAAATGTTCATACATAACTGTTTAAAAATAGCATGGAGAGTATTTATGACATTTATTTTCCTGTTTACTGCGACGTTCTACGGCACGTTGCACCGCGGACAGTTAATAGTGTTCAGCCAAAAGCTGGCTTAGCAATATTATTTGAAGAATTAATATTTCATTTTTATTCAACAATTTCAATGTAGTGGACGATAATGATGTTATGTAAAATATGATAATGTGCGCCTGTGGAAATAGAGCTTGGCGTTTGTTTTGTCAGTGAAAAATATTTTGTCCCAACCTAGCGTTCACCATCCAATACGACAATAATGTTGGGTGTTACCTTTCGCATTATGAAAAAGTTTTGGAACTAAGGATTCCATTTTTAATCTTCTATTTCTAATCGTACATTTTCCCAGAAATATTAAACTGACAGAGGGCGATGACAATATTTCGAAATTAAATGACCAGGGTACAATTGGCACAGTGTACAATTATTGTTCTGTCTATATTTACAGAAGAAACCGTGGGAACAGATGTCAGCTGCACCAAATATGAATGCCAGTCCTCTTTTCAAGAACCTTGATGGCTTCTACATGAGCAGCTTTCTGGACGAGGATACCGTACAATCCGCTATGTCCTACGAGCCCCAGTCCGACGACATCTTTATTGTCACGTACCCAAAATGCGGTACAACCTGGACACAGCACATTGTCCATTGCATCTTGTATGACGGTGTCCTTCCCAAGGACTTCACAGAGTTCACTCTAAGGTCACCTTGGCTTGAGTTCTTGGGTTCCGAAGCTGCAGAAAAAATGGTCCGCCCAGGCACCATCAAGTGCCATCTTCCCTTCCATAAGCTTCCTTACTCTGAGAACGCGAAGTACATATTCGTGGTTAGAAACCCGTATGACGTCTGCGTCTCCTTCTATCACCACGCTAGAGGCATCCCTAGCAATGGGCTTGAAGACGCACCGTTTGATACATTTTTAGATTTGTTTCTGAGTGGCCAAGTTGGTTACGGAGACTATTTTGACCACTTGCTGTCTCTCTACAAGCACCGAAACAATTCAAATGTTTTGTTCTTTAGGTACGAAGACTTACAAAAGGACATAAAGGCTTGGGTGCTCAAGATCGCTGCCTTCCTCGGTGAGGAGTACGGTCAAAAGCTGAAACATGACAACGTGCTCCTCGACAAAGTCGTGAAAGTCACCAGCTTTGAAAGCATGAAGAAACCAGTCAATGACGGCATGAAAACCCTGATGCATGATCTTTTCTCACTTCCCCTGAGAGACAGTTTAAGTCTTTGCAAGTTTATAGTCGAAGATCTGGCGGAAAATTGAAGTTAGAAATCAAGCAGGAATTTCTTCGCAAGGGTATCCTTGGGGACTACAAGAACCTCTTCTCGGCTGAACAGATTAAACGGATGAAGGAACGAATCGCGTCTAAGACAAAAGGAAGCGACGTTATGAATTTGTGGATTGATATTGGACTTCCATGATAACATTCTGGTGGATTTGTATTTCGCGATAGGATTGTTTTATTGTAGTTAAATACCAATATTCATTCGTTAACAAAAAGTGCCTCTGAATCACGATACTTGTACACGGCTAGTACCATGTTCCGATACTACACAAAACTGCCAAAAGTAAAGAAATAAATAAAACAAAAGAAATGGAGGTACGCCGAAGTGAACGGTATTTTGAATTTGCGTGTATACGCTTTTTAGTCACGGGCTACGCTGCTAGGTGTCCCCAGTATCGAGGTTTTTGCATCATTCTTTTAAACGCCGTAGCTCAAGGTCTGGGGTCGGCAAACGTTTCCTACAAGGGGCCGATTTAGCGCTAAACAGATACGGAGCGGGCAAAATGAAAAAAAGGGAGATTCATGGAGGTTCTTGATTATGAATACTGCTTAAAGATGCGAACTTTTGCAATAAAGCTACTAGCTGGGAGTCGTCAATCGTTTGAGAGTGGTCATCTGTTATTAGCAGACGTACGTTTCATATTATGGTGCTCAACTCACAGTGTTCACATCACACATTTATGTGCTCAGCGAACATTGCGAACCAAGCTTTCACAGATTAGAAAACTGATTCAAGGAGTTCAACGTAAATCTCAACAAAGACGATCAGTGGAAATGCATTCTTCAACTTATTGCCTGTTTGGTGATTTCTGAGGCTGTTTACGGTCGTGGACAACTTTTTGTGGTATTTTAGAAGGAGGGAAGAGGGCTGATGTACAGCTTTAAGTGGTCGTCCAAGGTACACGACTTTCCGTGTGCCTGTGACCTCGACTCCATCGACGCAGAAAGTTGTCTACAAGTAGAGTAAATGTGTTTTATTCGGAGAGGGCTGCTTTAAATAAAGTTTGGAAAACGTAGTTGTCATTTAAGTTTTTCTGAAAATCATCAAGCCATTGTGTACTAGCATTCTGTACTATCTCGCAGAAAATATATTTGAGGAACACTGTGCTCATTTCTTCTACAGAAATTCACCAGAAAGGGGAACGATAAAAACATTTTTGTTGGCAGATGCTCCTGGTAATGGAGAAACTCGAACTTATATTTAAAACAAAATTTTACGCTTTAGAGAGAGTCCGCGCTGCGAATACCTTTTTCCTTCCATCGCAAACACGATGAGAGATCCTGGAAGTGCTTCATTCCCGGAGAAAACATGGGATTTCTTCACGAGAATAAACAAAGCCGAAAATCTCTAGCTTTCCTCATCCACTATACATCTGTGTTTCAGGACAACCTCGTGTTCGACCGAAAAACTGCTGAAATTAACGAGGGTGCACGCCGTGATTCGGTACACAATTTAAAATGGATACGACGATCTTCGATTCCCAATGCATCACTTCTCTACACAATTGGTTACAAATAATACAGTAATGGTACGAAGGAAACAAAGCCTTGAGCATGCTGTGTCAGTGCTACTACGTGCAACTGCAACAATTTTGAAACTAACCCCTTTCTTGCGCCATTAGTTTTGGAGAGAGAGAGAGATGGTAAGGGGTTGTGTGTGTGTGTTTTATTTTATGTGGTCGTTAAAGCCAAATTCGTCACTTTTGGGATAGTTGCCCTCACGGCGGTAACAATATTTGTGTCATTGTGTGTTCTCTTGAAGAAAACAGTTGTTGAAACAGTTGATTTGCATCGGAAAGACTTAAAGAACAATGCTCTATAAAAACGAAGGTCTATATAAACAAATTAGCAGTTTAAAGAAAGGATAGATGTAAGTATATACAACTAGCCTCAATCTACCTGATTGAAAATTCGTCCACAAGGATTTCAGTAATTTTGTGACGTATCGTTTAAAGTGTTTGAGGTGTGTGAGATATCCTTTGAAGTTTTCTGGAGGGCTTTACGTACCCTTCAAGAATTTCTAAAATGTGTAAGAGACAGAGACCCGTCATAGTTGTTTGAGAGGCCTGTGTGTTATGTCCCACTCTTTTCCGTGAAAACACGGCACCCATCATAATCGTTTTAAATGGTCTATGGTATACATCAGGATATATGCGTCCGGGTGTAGTCTAGTGTATTTTTATATTTCGCTTGCCGGCTGAAATGATCATGAACGAAAGAATACTGGTCAACAACTATGTTTATTCATGAGCGCTGCGTTTATACAGCAGACATGGGGTCACAAGTCAGGCGGCGCTTCTGTGATGACTCAGGCTCGTGATAGCATAATCAGCACGCCACAACACGTCCTGCCCGCTTACACAAATAGTTAACTTCCTAAAGTCTCTGGGTCTAAAATGGTCCGGCGGCTTGCATGCGAGTGATCTTCGTCGAAGCGGTTGCTTTTCCGCTGTGGCAGACGGATCCGGCGCGATTGGCGTAAATGGCATTGCCAGGCCTTCGGAGGCGGGTTGCAGTGGGTGGATCAGGCGCTGTCTTATCAGGTGTCGGACCTGCCATACGCGTCGGTCGCGTCACACATGAAGGTTCCTGCCCTTGTGGTTGGAAGGGAATAGGTTGCGGAATCGGTGGGTCATCCATCATTGCTAGCTCCGGACTTGCAATGGGCTCCGCATCTCGAGGACGCATGCAGCCAGCGTACTACGTGAACCAAAGCTGGTTGAGCACTTTCACAATGTAGGTCACAGCACTCACCACCTGAGACAGAATCCTTTCTTCCCAGGAGACGCGCCCGCTGCGCACTGCTTTCACGAAAACACGATCACCCACATTGAACACTCGTTCAGCATCACGCGAGGCATCGCGTTTTTCGCTCATATGCTCTTGCTTGCGTTGCATGGCACTATCGAAATCAGGCTGAAGCGAGGAACATTTCGTCCGTTGCTGGAGCTTTAAAAAAGTTCGGCGGGTGTCTTCCCCGTCACGCCGCTCGGTGTGTTGCGATAACTCATAAGTAAACTGTCAAGACATTCCTGGAGCGAACACTGCCTAGGGGTTGCCTCACTTTCAAGAATCTGCTTGAGCAAAGCTCGTTTCACAGTTTAAACAGTGAGTTCTGCTGCGCCGTACGAGGCTGCGTGATAAGGCGGAGTGAGAATGTGTTGCACGCCGTTTGCAAATATATAATCCGCAAACTCAGCTGATTTGAGCGGTGGTCCGTTGTCGCTCACTGGTACTTCAGGAAAGCCGTGAGCAGAATATGCTCCCCAAAGCCTTTCAATTGTTTTGGCGGTGGATGTGGAGGACAACACCCACATTTCTATCCACTTCGATAATGAATCAATAAGCACCAGGAACACATTTGCACCTTTTAACGCAAAATCTACATGAAAGCGTTCCAGCACCTGGCAGGGTAGTTCCAGGGATGAAGTAGAACCGGACGGGCGGTGGGCTGAGCTGCTTGACATATTCGGCACTTCTGCACGTGCTGATCAATAGCCAGATAGATTCCAGGCCACCATACAAAGCTGCGTGCCATATTCATCCGCCTTGCGCCTGGATGCTCCTCAAGCAGCAAGTTCAGCACGCGGTCCCTTAGCTGTTCCGGAATCACTACTCAGACGCCCCAAACTATGCAACCTTGTTCCAATGAGAGTTTGTCGCGGTGCACAAAATAGTGACCGAGCTCTGGTGCGTATTTGCTCGGCCAGCCGTTAAAAGTAAACTGTGCTTTACGACACAACGTTAAAATCCGTTTAGAAAACTTCGCAATCTCTTCAGCGGTTTTCAGGAGATATTGAAATACTGAGAGGCATTCATCAGGTTTTTCCTGAGCGAGGTCTGACTGCGGCAATCTCGACAGAGCATCAGCCGCTTCTATGTTCTTCCCTCGGCAGTATTTGAGCCGGTATCTGTCGCTGCAAGTACCATGGCCCAACGCTGCATTTGTGCTGCTGCCAATGTTTGGTGCAGGCTTTCCATGGCCAAGAATACCTAGCAGCGGTTGATGGTTTGCGTAGAGTGTGAACTCTCGACCAAACAGATAACGAAACATGTTTAGACCATAGACTAACCCCAAAGCTTCGCACTCGCGCTGAGCGTACATTTTCTCGGTGGGCGTTAACGTCTCGAGGCAAAAGCAATAGGCCTCTCTTCACCATCAGCAGTTCCGTGAAAGATATATAACTGCTCCGAGGCCACACGAGGACGCGTCACAGAGCATTCACTCATTCACATCTAGGTGAAGGGCTGATAGGGTCCCATAACATATCAGGGCTGAAGTGTTTTTTTCGATAGGTATTCCATCTTTGACGAGCAGAAATAATGAACACATAAAAATAGTAATTCAGATAATTAACAGAAAAGGTTGAAAAGTCGTTGAACAAGTTCCCCCCAAAAAACAACTTGTCAAGGAATATATGACGGCGAATTTTAAGAGACCTGCAATATATGCTTTTGTCCACCAACCTTGCGCCGCGTACGCGGCGCGAGGTTGGTCGGAGGTGTTGGTATGCGCTGGAAGGGGATAAAATTGTGAACTGGGAAATACTAATCTTTTGTAAAAGTTCAAGGAGACAAACAACATGGCCATGGTTCCCCATCCTTTCCACTTGCCTAACCTCTTGCGATTGTTTTTTTCTTCTTCATAGCAGTAGGTAAGTGCTCCTTCCCGACAAATTACGGCGACGATCGTACGCAAAAACACCCACATGATCTATAGGTAAGAAGTTGATAACGCTGCAAAGCTGTCACCGTCACCCCATCGAAGTTGTCCCTCGCCCACCCACGTCATCTAGGGACACACGCGCTATCGCTCCTTCTTCGTATCTGTCTCTCTCCGTCTCTGGATCTGCCCCAAGTGGCAAACACGCTAAAGCTCGACGAGAGACGCCGCAAAGCGGCAGACATTTTCATCCAGGCATCGCCGAGAGGTAAGGTCGCGGTCGTCGTGTGACGCTGCAATACTTGCTTTCGACTATGCTGACGCAAAATAAGCGGCGCTGTGTGGGGCATTTGGGGGTAGGTAATATTAGCGGCGCTCACTACCCCCTCCGCCCCTTTTCAAGACATGGCCAGTCCACAAAGATTCTCTCTCCGCCCGAGTAACGGGAGGAGCAAGCGCTACGCGCAGCGGGGAATAGACGGAAGGCCCACTGTGACACAAGAATGTCACGAGCCCTTAAGGTTTAAAAAAGGTGCACAAGAATGATGTGGAAACTGTCATGTCATCTCTCGCTCCTCTTCCTCCGGAAAAAAAAGGCCCAAGTCCTCAGATATGTATGTGAAAGAATGCCCGTGGATTGGAAAAATTTCTGGTCGTTGGGAGTATTTGTCACGAAGGGAGTTGTTTCCAACGTGGATCCCTAACTGCTCGAGCAAATGTCCCTGATGAAAGAGCTTATCGCTTCTAGGACCAAAGGAAGCGATGTGATGCCGCTGGGAAAGAAGGACCAGTTGCAACTGA